>JABUQX010104746.1:62500-70928 GCA_015478945.1 Trachelipus rathkii | reverse complement strand
AGTGGCAGTTGTGACAGCATGCGACCGGTGCTTCTCCGTGCGGTGCGAGTTCATTAAAATAATTTGCTGTACACTGATACAATGATTGTGTCTTTATATATGTTATTAGGGTCTGTAGATTTCGAAAATAATGGTTCAGAACCATCAAGAAAAAATATGTATTAAACAATAAAAAATAAATAAATAAATAAATTAAATAAAAAAAAATAGAATTTCTTAATTCTATGTTATAAACTACAAATCACGTCTTCATTACCCTAAAGCAGTAGTGCAGAAATCAGATAAACCAAACTGTCCTCCTAACCCTTACTCCATGATCTATCTGATCTATTGATCTATTGAGTAAGGTCATATTTCTTTACTAAAATTGTCATGTTTTACATACCCTAAAATCAGTTAAATCAGTTAAACAACACCATCCAACCTACCTACCTGTCCAATCATGATCTAATTGATCTATTGATCATTGATCTATTGATCTCAAATTTTTTACTAAAAATGTCATGTTTTACCTTTACCCATAAATCAGAATAAATCACAGCCACACCAACCTACCCCACCACCTGTTCAACATGCATCTATTGCATCTATTGATCTATCTGATTTAAGAAGTCAAAAATTTTTACTAAAAATGTAGACGTTTTACAACCTAAATCCAGTCAAATTCAGTAAATCAACCACAGCTCCAAGTTACCCATCCTGGTCCAGTGGTAATCTATCTGCATTCTACTTGATCTATCTTGATTAAGAGTCCAAATTAATATTACTAACAATTGTCAATAGATTTAACAATACCCATAAATCGTAAATCAGTAAATCAGCACACCCAACCTACACATCCTGGATCACATATAAATCTAATGATCTATTTTGATTAAGGTCAAATTTTTTTACTAAAATTGTAACGTTTTTACATACCCTAAATCAGTAAATCAGTTAATCAAACACAATCAAGCCCGCCCTTCCAGTCGTGATCTATTGAATCGTACTTGATCAATTGATTCAAGTCAAATTTTTACTAAAATTGCAACGTTTTACATACCCTAAATCAGTTCACAGCAGGCAGTAAATCAAACCACCATCTCAGCACCCTCCTGTCATTCATTGATCTATTTGATTATTATCTTATTGATTCAAGTCACATCGCAGTATCATTTTGGATAAACATCAACATAAAATCAAGTTCTTTATTACAAAGATCAATCAATATATGTTGACGTAACAAAAGTTTCCACATTAATAAGCTAACATAGCATCATATGAACTATGAATATAACCCCAACGACAAACCTACAACATCATTAAACCAGGAATAAAGGTTAACGGCTAACAAAGTTCATACTTAACAACCAGTAAAAGTAATTAACAAATCATACAAAAAAACGTAAACCTATTTTCACACCTTGTCAAGCATGTCTCTAACATAACAATGTTAATTTTACTTTAACATGGTAATATTTAACTAAAATTTATCACTACCTTGTGTAATTATCATACACAGAGCAGCAAAAGTATGCATTCGTCACAAAGTTTTAACATTAATAAAGAACATAAGCATTACCATGAACTAAGAAGATAATATACAACGCCAAAACTGACACACTTTAAACAAGACATAAAGTGCTAACATATAACAAAGGTACAAAATTATAAGACAGTAAAAGTAACTAACAAAGCATACAAAACGTAAACCATTCACACTTTATCAAACAGTAATCACCACATGAATAATATAAATTCACGATCTAACATAGTTTAATATTTTACCAAAACATTTTTATCATAACCATTGACCTAACACATCATAATAACCAACGTGTAAAAACAAACCAAGTAAAGTTTTACCACTCAGTAATGCTAAACTAATGAACATAACATACTTAAAACACAACAACCAGACGAATAAACAGCTGTCATTAACAACTTATTCAATAAAGCGAACATACGAGGGAAGTATAAACCCAATAGTTGCAAACTAACAAGTTTCTATCAAATCATAACACAAAAAAATACAAATTTTACCCAAACATAACATAAAAATAATTCATCTTTGAATAAATAATCATTAGTTAAAGTGTTCATAGCTTTACCGATTTAGCTGTAAATCAAGTAAAATCAGTATAATCAAACCACCCGACCCCGCCCAGAACCTCCCTACCCCATCCATCCCATGACCTTTTTGATCTTTCGATCTAATGGTTCAAGGTCACACATCGAGTACCATTTCGGATTAAAACATAGTACAAAAATAAGTTCTTTAAATACTAACCATCGAATAATATGCTAACTAACATTCGTTTTCACATTAATAAACTAACATAGCTTACATGACTAAGAATATAATGCACAATTACAAAACCTAACCAACCTACGCCACGAATAAACCACTAACATTAACAAAGTTCCATACTTAAAACAGTAAAGGTACCTAGCCCAGCGTACAAAACGTAACCTATTCCACACTTTTTCAAACATATCTCAATAACATTATTATTTTAATTTTACATTAACACCATTGATTTACGTTGCCTTCTCGAGTATCATTTCGGACTTGAACATGCACAAAATGACGTTCATTCTATATTACAACCAGCGCAATATATGACTACATTAACAATGTATTTCACATTAATAAAGCAACATAGCATCAACTAAAAAAATAAAGTACAACGACAAACTTAACAAAACCTTATGCACTAATAAACAGTTAACATTAACAAAAGTTCCACACTTAACACCAGTAAAAGTAACTAGCATTGCATACCAAAAACGTAACCTATTCATACTTTTTTCAAGCATATTCTGTAAACATATTAACTTACATGACACAAGTGATATTAACAAAATTTATCCATAACCATGTCTAATATCATTACAGACTACGAATTAACTGTAAACATAACAAAGTTTTATCCAAACATAACATAAAATAGGTTCTTTGAATAAAATATCATAGTAAAGTGCAATAGTTTATTGATTTTAAAACAGTACTCAGTAGATCACTCAATTAAAGCGTCAACCCCTCCCCCCCCCCATTTTGTTGTTACATGATCCAAAACCCCCCATTGGGGGACCCCTTTTTGAAATTTTCTATTGATCTATGATCATGTCATATTTCGAGTATCATTCGACTAAACATAACACAAAAATAAGTTTTTATATACTAACCATCGATATATTGCTAACGTAACAAATTTTTTTACATTAATAAATAACCTAACATAACCTGAACTAAGAAATATAGTACAACAGGACAAACCTACAGTACCATACGATACGAATAAAACTACTTAACATTAACAAACTTCCGCACTTAACAACAGTAAAGAACCTAAACACATCGTGCAAACGTAACCTATTCCCGTTTTTTTTCAAGGCATATCTCTAACATATCTGTTAATTTTACATTAACATCGTAATATTTACAAAAAACTTAGACATAACCCTGTCTAATTATCATACTGAACAACGAATAAATGCTAACGTACCGAAATTTTTACATTAACTTCTGAAATAATTTAAAAAAAAATTCATCATTAACCTCGTCTAATATCATATCCCAACGAAATAATTGCAAAGACCAACAAAGTTTCTAACCAAAACATAACATAAAAAGTGTCACTCTTTCGAGTATAACAGGCATTGAACTAGAATAAACGTAGACATTAAGCCAAAATTCTCGAGCAAACCTAACATTACTAACAAAATCTTAACCTAGGCTCCCGTTTCTAACACATCATCGTCAAGTAACACAGTAATATTTTACAAAAACTCATCATTTCTCTTACAAAAATCAGTGTTATTTTCACACAGTCATAGTAAATTTAGAACATAATGTACCATAACTTACGAATAAACGCTTATCATTACCAAGAGTATCTAAAACAACACATCACCTCCCGAGAGAAAACCCAAGATGCGCCCCTTGAAAGAGTGTGAATCCTGAGAGAGGGGGATCACCCCGAAGGGGCGTAAGCGGGTTTTGGGCCTCAGCCCAAAACCCGCTTACACCCCTTCGGGGTGATCCCCCCCTCTCAGGATTCACACTCTTTTCAAGGGGGCTCCCCTTGGCTTTCTCTCGGAAGGTGATGTGTTGTTTTAGATACTCTTGGTTAATGAAAGCTGTTTATTCGTAAGTTAGCTACGTTATATGTTAAATATTACTATGACTGTGTGAAAATAACACTGATTATGTTAGAGAAATGATGAGTTTTTTAAGATATCACTGTGTTAACTGACGTATGATTGTGCCTAGAAAACGTTAGCCCTAGGTTAAAGATTTTGTTTGAGTAATGTTAGGTTGCTCGAGAATTTTGCTAAGTCTACGTTATTCATAGTTTAAATGAGTTATACTCGAAACGCAGTGACACTCTTTTCTATTTGGGTGTTGGTTAAAACTTTTGTTTTGTCTTTGCAATTATTCGTATTGGGACCTCATCTAACATTATGATATTTAACGAGGTTTATGATGGATATTTTTGTTAAATATTACAGTGATGTAAAATTCGGTACGTAGCATCTTAATTCTTGTCCGTTATGCAGAGTAGACATGGTTATGCTAATTTTTGTTAAATATTACGATGTTAATGTAAATTAACATTGATATGTTAGAGATATGTTTCGAAAAAAAAACCGGGAATAGTTACGTTTTGCACGAAGTGATTAGGTCTTTAATAGAATAATATAAATAAAAGTTTGTTAATGTTAGTAGCTTTATTCGTACGTATGGTATGTTAAGTTTGTCGTTGTACATGTATATTCTTAGTTCAGGTTATGCTAGGTTAGGCTTATTAAATGTAAACAAAAATTGTACGTTAGCACTATATCGATGGTTAGATTTTAAAAAACTTTTATTTTTGTGTTATGTTTAGTCGAAATGATACTCGAAATATGACAGAATCAATTAGATCAATTAGATCAAAGGTCATGTGGAGGGATGGGCAGGGTTGACGGTTTGGTTTAACTGATTTACTGATTTACTGACTTACTGTAAACTATTACACTTTTACTATGATATTTTTATTCAAAGAACTTATTTTTATGTTATGTTCTAGGATAAAACTTTGTCTTATGTTTACAGTTACGATAGGTCTGTAATGATATTAGCACATGGTTATGAATAAATTTGTTAAAATACTCACTGATTGTCAATGTTAAAATTAACGTTATAGGATGTACAGATATGCTTGGAAAAAGTATGAATATGGTTACGTTTTGTATCAATGCTATTACTTTACTGGTGCTTAAGTGTGAACTTTGGTTAATATAACTGTTTATTAGTGCCATAGTTGTGTTTAATTGTTAGTGTACATTATTTCTTAGTTCATATTTTTGTTTGCTATTTAGCTTTATTTAATGTTGAAAACATTGTATGTAGCATATATTCGCTGGTTAGTATTTAAAGTCATTTCTGTGCTATGTTTATCCGAAATAATACTCGAAATGCGACGAAATCAAGGTGTGGGTGTTAATGTAAAATTAAAATTAATATGTTAGAGATATGTCTGAAAAAGTGTGAATAGTTTACGTTTTGTACGCTGTGCTAGGAACTTTAGTGAAAGAACTCATTGGAACTTTGTTAATGTTAGCTATTTATTCGTTCGTGCGAAAGGTGTGTTAGGTTTTGTCGTTGTAAATTATTCTTAATTCAGGTTATGTTATGTTAGCTTTATTATGTGAAAACAATGTTACGTTAGCATATATTCAACAGTTTAGTATATAAAAACTTATTTTTGTGTTATTTTTAGTCGAAAATGTTACTCGAAATATGACATGAATCAATAGATCAATAGATTAAAGGATTGTGGGAGGGGTGGGGAGGGGTTGAGGGTTTGATTTACTGATTTTACTGATTACTGATTTTATGCTTTAAAAATCTGTAAACTATTACACTTTACTACTGATATTTTATTCAAAGAACTTTCATTTTATGTTATGTTTGGATGAAACTTTGTTATGTTTACAGTATTCGTTTAGTCTGTATGATAATCTAGAACATGGTTATGACTAAATTGTAAATATCACTGTGTCAAGTAAAATTATCGTTATATGTTACAGATATGCTATGAAAAAGTATGAATAGTGTTAACGTTTTAGTATGCAATGCAGTTACCATACTGGTGTTAAGTGTGAACTTTGTTAATGTTAACTGTTTATTAGTGCATAAGTTTTGTTAAGTTTGTCGTTGTACATTATTTTCTTAGTTCATGTTACGCTATGTTGGCTTTATTAATGTGAATAAACATTGTTTATGTTAGCAATATTGGCTGGTGTAGTATAGAAAGAACTCATTTTTGTGCTATCGTTCATCCGAAATGAATATACTCGACAATTACAACGTAAATCAAAGGTCTTAATGTAAATAACAATAATATGTTAGAGATAATGTTTTGAAAAGTGATTTAATAGTTACGTTTTGTACGCTTGTGCTTAGTTACTTTAGTTTAGTTAAGTATGGGAACTTGTTAATGTTAGGGTTTTATTCGGTCGTAAGGGTGTGTTAGTTTTTTCACTTTTGCATTATATTCTCTTAGATCTGGATATGCATATGTTAGCTTTATTAATGGTTGAAAACAATGTTACGTAGCATATATTCGTGAGTTTAGTATACTTAAAACTTATTTTTGTCTATGGTATCGAAATGGTAATCGACTATGTTGACCTGTTCTCATTAGATCGAAAGATCAACAAGTCATGGATGGATGGTAGCGAGGGGTGGGGTGGGTCGTGGTTTGAATTTACTGTATTACTTGATTTACAGCTTAAATTCGGTAAACTAATTACACCTTTACTATTGATATTTTATTCAAAGAATTATTTTTTGATATTTGTGGTAAAACTTTGTAGTATTTTTATGTTATGTTGGATTCAAAACTTTGTTATAGTTTACGAAAACTTGTTTTACTTCCCTCGTATGGTCGCTTTATTGAATAAGTTGTTAATGATAGCTGTTTATTCTTCTGGTTGTTGTGTGTTAGTATGTTATGTTCATAGTCTTAGCTTTACCTGAGGGTCAACTATACTTTGATTTGTTTTTACACGTTAGTATTATGACTTGGTTAGGTCAGGTTTATGATAAATTTGTAAATATTGCTATGTTATGTAAATTAAACTATATATGTTGGTGATAGTGTTTTGAAAAGTGTGAAGTGGATTATGTTTTGTATGCTTTGTTAGTTACTTTTACTGTTTATAAGTTTGGACTCTTGTTAATGTTAGCAGTTTATTCTTGTTTAAGATGTGTTCAGATTTTGCGTTGTAACATTATATTCTTAGTTTTGGTAATGCTATGTTGGCTTTATTAAAGTGAAAACTTTTGTGACGAATGCATACTTTCGCTGCTCTGTATGATAATTAAACCAATGTTGTGATAAAATTTTAGTTAAATATTACCATGTTAATGAAAAAATAATTTAACATTGTTATGTTAGAGGATTGCTTGAGAAGCGATCGTTGTAATAGGTTACGTTTTTTGTGTGCTATGTTATTACTTTTACTGGTGTTAAGTATGGAACTTTTTTAACGTTAACCAATTTATTCCTGTTTAAGATGTGTTAGGTTTGTCTTGGGCGGTTTATAAGTCATAGTCAGATTGATTGGCTAAGTAAGCTTAATGTTAATGTGAACTTGTTACTCAAACATATATTGATTGATCCTTTGTATAAAGAACTTGATTTTATTTATGTTTATCCAAAAATGATACTCGAAGTGACTTGAAATCAATAGATGCAATAGATCCAATAGATCAAGAATGAGACACGGAGGGTGCTGTGATGTGGTTTGACTTTACTGCTTTACTGATGTTAGGTATGTAAAAACGTTGCAATTTTAGTAAAAATTTGACTTGAATTAAAGATCAATAGATCAATAGACACGACTGGGACAGTTGATGCTTGATTGTGGTTTTGATTTACGATTTATGATTTAGGGTATGTAAACGTTTACAATTTTTAGTAAAAATTTGACCCTGAATCAATAGAATCAATAGATCCATTAGGATTATGCATTGGACAAGGTAGTTGGGTGCTTGATTTACTGCATTTACTGATTTAGGGCGATGTAAAAAATTACAATTTATGTAATAAATTATGACCTTGTAATCCAATAGATCAATAGCATCAATAGATCCGACTGGACAGGAGGTGCTTGGACTGTGGGTTGATTTACTGTTTACTGATTTAGGTATGTAAAAACGGTCTAATTTTAGTTAAAAATTGACTTAATCAAATAGATCAATTAGATCAATTAGATCAATAGATTCATGATTGGACTAATGTGGGATAGTTGGTGCCTTGATTTTACTGGATTTAACTGATTATAGGTATGTAAAACATGACAATTTTAGCAAAAAAAAAATTTGACCTTATCAATAGATCAATAGCGATCAATAGATCCTTCAGGATTGACCAGCGAGTAGTAGGACTGGCAT
>JABUQX010104746.1:52500-57500 GCA_015478945.1 Trachelipus rathkii | reverse complement strand
CCTTTAATAATAAATAAAAACAATTTTCGCCGATCACTTAAACTATATATATACATATATATATTATATTATATATATATATATATAATAATATAATATATATATATATATATATATTATATATATATATTATATATATATATAATATATATATATATATATATATTATATTAATATTATATATTTGAATAAAAAGCAAAAAAAAACTAAATTTCACTCTGCTGGCGATTGAACCTGGGCCCTAGCAGATGACCGCGTAAGTGTTTTGCACGATTACGCCACGATGGACTAAAAGAAAAACGCGAGAAATGTTCCTGTAATATATCACCCACCAAACAGGAATCACAACGCGCTCTTCCCGTCCACACTACGGCGTAGGTCAAACAGAGCACGCACAGAGTTGAAAATTACTTTGTTAACCGGGTTAATATAATGTTGTATTGTATAAGATAACTGCTTCATCGCTTCTACACCTCACCGCAGCTGTGATAGGTATATTTATAAAGAATAACCCTAATAATTTTCACTCTGCTGGGATTGAACCTGGGCCTAGCAGATGGCCGAGTAAGTGTTTTAAGGACAACGGCCGACGATGGACTAAAAGAAGAAAGCGAGAAGTGTTTTCTGTGGGAATAGTATCACCCCACCCATCTTTATACGAGGCCATCGCTAGGACCCATTTTGTGACGTGAATGAATTTTGTGTATTATTTTATTTATTTGAAACGGTAAAATGGTGCTGAAGCGCGAAACAACTGTGTGACAAAGGTTGACGTTTTCATATGCGATTTAGAGAGAGTGAAAGAATTTTATGTATTATTTATTTATTTTAATTGACAAATCGCTCCTCTAATCCTTGATTAGTTGTATATTTTGTATCTGCTGGTTTGGTAGTAAAAGTGTATATATTTATTTGTTTTCTGAATAAGGTTTGTTCTTATTGGTGGAAAAAGTATCGAAGAGCAATGTCTGAGATATAAAAGGTGTTGTTTTTGTATGAAGAGCGACTTTATCCTGGAATATTTTGGAGTACAAACGTGTTGGTGGTATTGTTATGTGGCAATGGTGTAAATTTCCGTTTGCAATTAAGATCTCATATGTTTAGTATCGTCTGCTAGCTTGTATTGTGTTGACCTGTGATTACAAATCGTTTATCTATTTTATTATTTTTGCAATATTTTAAGGTATTACAGCGTTTATTTATTTAATATTATTTTAAAAGTATTATCGGTGATAAATGGTTTTATTTAATTAATATTTTATGTAAAGTGTTAAGGTAATATTTTATTTATTTGGTAAAAGTTAATATCTGTTGTCAGAGGTAAGGTTATTAAAAATTCAGGTGTCTGATTTCTTCACACATTTGAAGCAGTAAGTGTTGTTTACATTTTTCTTTGTTTTCGTAACAAATTCATTTCGAGTAAGAATCATTTTTTTAAAATATTTATTTATATTGGTTACTGAAGTAATTATTTAATTAATATATTTTATCTAATCAATTTTTATCATCTTCAATGGTAAACATTGGTTAGACATTTTCATGATAACGAGTAATCAGCTGTTTTTTTGAAATTTGTATTAAGATTACAGTTAGGTGTTTTTTGTTTAAATATATATATTTTTTTTTGCATTGGTCATTAGATCTTTTGATTTTCTAAGCATTCGTGCTTTCGAAAACCAAGGGATATAATAACGTGCACGTTTAGTTTTTGCTGCTCAATAAGAAACTTAAATACTGTATTATTATTATTAATATTTAATTATTTATTTATTCATTTATTTATTTACTTATTTATTATTTGGTATATATTTTGGTTTTCATATGTTGGTATTTTTATTATATATGATATTTAATATTTTTTGGACATATTTTTTTAAAGGGTAAAATTTTTTTTTTTTTAATGAATAATTATATTTATATATATCGGTCGTGTCAGTTATTCACAAAGCAATTTTATTATTAACGTTTTAATGGTTTAATAGCTCTATATAAAATTAAATGCTATCTGTCCTGCACTATTAAAAGAACCCTTCGCAATTTGATACTTTCTACTTGATCATAAGAGATTGGTTGGTAAGTTAGTGTGTGTCACTTGAGTATTTCTGAATTCATCAGATCCATTACAATCTTTATGATTAGGAAGTTACTATCATTTAATGGCGTAAATCAATGTGTCTTTAACATCGTCTAGGGGCCTGCTCAGAGTATTCCAATTCAAGAATATTAAAGTGAGTAACGGTGTTATGGCATCACAATATATATATATATATATATATATATATATATATATATATATATATATATATATATATATATATATATATATATATATATATATATATATATATATATATATATAAATATATATATATATATATATATATATATATGTATATATATACATATATATGTATAATATATATATATATATATATATATATACCATAATATATATAAGAGATATGGTATATATATATATATATATATATATATATATATATATATTTTATGGGTAAAATTGAGATTTCCCTTAGAAAATGTACTTGAGATGTAATGTTGTTGCGAGAGTTTTCATTCCATTGCATTACATTCTAATTCCTTTTAAAAGTCAACCAGCAAATTTTTTTTCTCCTAAATAAATGAATGATTAGACGATCGTTTAGCTAGCTTTGTAGTGAGGAAAAGCCTATTAGTAAAATCCATTACTAAAATATCTTTTAAAAATATATTTTTTATATATATTTTTATATTTTTCTTCGTAACTTTCATTATTTGTCCTAAAAGAGGACATTACCCATTTATAAAAAATTTAGAAAAAAGTAATAAAGTGTTCCTAAAACGTCTTCTGAAAAATTACTTTTCTCGGAGTATCGTAGAAATTTAGTCAGTCTAATTCGCTTGACTCAAACGACGACCCTTTTTGGTCTGATTTCTCTTGTACTTGATCAATTGATATACTTGATATACTTTATCTACCCTAAGAAGGAAATTTAATTTGGTGGAATATTCACAAAGATATTCCATGTTAACGTTTTTTTTTGTTTTCGAGGACTGCCGTCCCCCCAGCTTAAAATATCACTATAAAACTACCATTTTCATATCATACCTATTTCATACTATATATGTGTATCAAATTCCGACACGGTTCCAGTTATTTCATATATATATATATATATATATATATATATATATATATATATATATATATATATATATATATATATATATATATATATATATATATATATATTTTTTTATATATATATATATATATATATATATATATATCATATACTATATATATATATATATATATATATATATATATATATATATATATATAATCGATAAATGTCGATTATTTTATCATTGAGTATTTGTGAGACTTGAAACTTCGTTTTTTTTTTATTTAGATACCGAAACTTTGTAAACATATTAACTACCATATAATTTAACTACTGTACTAGTTTCATAATGCTAGTATATCTAGTTTAAAATTATTAACATTTAAAGTCAGAGAACCGACGAGAATTTCTTGGTCGATATTTTACAATCCTCTTTTGGCAGTTTCGATGGAAACTTATATCTTTTTGATTACTTGGAGTATGTATATAAATTGTATACATACACAGAATCACAAAATTCATTCTTTATTTCATATTGGTTTGATGGTCCAGATCGACCCCTTTGGCCTATGACAAGAGATCAAAGTTCCCCCTTTTTTGAAAATCTGAATTCTAACTTTTTTCTTTTGCTATTCCAAGTAATGATGTAAAGTTTACACCATTGGGTCAAAATTTCCCGTTGTTTCCGTTAATACATGTTTAATTACTATTCTAGTAGTTAGTCACTGTAAATTTATTTATTTATTTCCCCATGGAAGTAATATATTAAGTTACTAGCATGTGGAAAAGGTTTCATAGTTCGCCTCTGAAATTGCTATGTAAATTTTTTTGATAGTCGCGACATATTTGATTAATATTTTTATCGCTATTAATAATAATCGACGATTATATTATATAATTTTTAAAGTCATTTTCGTCAATTTATTCATAGTTAACGAATAATTTGTAATTTGAATTTTTGTACTTGTTGCCAACCGCCTTTGCTTGTTTTGACGGGAGTATAAAATCTTGCTTCCAATCGATGAGTCTCATTCCTTGTCATAGTTATTCGCCTGTAAGCACCGTCCTTTTAGCTCTCCCACTTTGCTTTGCAATCCCGGTGGAGCTTGCTCAACTTAGAACTTCTAAACTCAATGAGATTATACAGGCAATGGAGAGTAAATAAATTTTGACGTTCTTAACAAAAGGTTAACAAAGTTTAACAAAGGTCAACAAAGGTTACTTAATTCCAATGCTTTTGTAGGAATTTAGTAGTGCGAAAACAATAATTATCAACAAAATAGTTTAAATTTTTAACTAAACTTTACAGAACAAACTGCAAACTTTGTGCTTTCTCAGATCAAGCAAAATGATCGACGAATTGATAATTTTTGATTTCTAATGCCAAGTCTCTATGAATAAAGAGAAAAGCAAGTCCATTCAGACTATTTTGTTTTGCTTGTGTTCCTAAAATACGTTTTAACTAATTTCAGTTTTGAAAAGCTTCGCAAAACTGAAGCTGTTGGAACAGGAAGTACAGCAAGTATTTTCCACAGTATGTTTATATTTAGGAACAGGTTTTCGGCGCATTTGTCTAATCCGGTGAGAGCACTTATCGATTTTTCTTGAGATCCTGCCACTTTTGTCTCCATAATTCCACCTCTTCCAGGAAAACTTCATCGTAAGAACCAATCAAGTCTTGTCTGTAGAATTCGAATCCTGATTGACCTTTTCAAATGAAACGTCACAGTTATCTGAAATAATTTACTGAAGAAGGGACAGGGTGTCCTGGTGAGTTGAAAACCTTTCATCTACTGAAGAAATCATATCGTCAAAACATTATGTAAAAACTGTTAGTCGATTTTGCGTCTCCGGGTCTGTTGGAGATGGATTGGG
>JABUQX010104746.1:25000-47500 GCA_015478945.1 Trachelipus rathkii | reverse complement strand
TGATTTTTTGATTTTTTGATTTATTTGATTTATTTGATTTTTTGATTTTTTTCAGGCACAAATTGCCTTTTAATTAATTATTATTTTGATAAAATTAGTAAATAATCCTAATTATTACCAAATTAATAATAAGTTTAGTAAGTATAATTATAGTTATTTAAATTATATGTTTATATATATACACTGTATAATATCTGAGTAATCTAATTTTATTTATTTCTTTATTGAAAATCATTTGAAACTACATTGATGAATTTGCTTATTATATAGATCAAATACTTATCATTAATCAGGTGATAAGTAGGAAATAATTATTATTTATAAAAAAAAAAAAAAATTAGCCTAAAGAATAAAAAAAAAATCAAAAATCAAAATATCAATGATTTTTTTGATTTTTTGATTTCTTTGATTTTTTTAGGCACAAATTGCCTTTTTAATTAAATATTTTGATTAAATATAGTTCCTAATTATTACCAAATTAATAATAAGTTTAGTATATATAATTTTAGTTTAAATAAGTCATTTAAATTAATATATAAATATATATATATATATACATATATTATATATATATATATATTATATAGTATGATATATATATATATATAATATTTTTTTTTTTATATATATTATATATATATATATATATATATATATATATATAATATATATATATATATATATACATATATATATATATATATATATATATATATATATATATTATATATATTATATATTATAATATATATATATATATATATATATATATATATCATAATATATATATATATATATATATATATATATATATATATAAATATTATATATATAATATATATATAATACCTGAGTAATTTAATTTAATTTTTTTCTTTATTGGGAAAATTGATTTGATAAACTACATATGTGTATATTATAGCTTATATATAATTATAGATAAATATTACTTAATCTAATAATATACAGCTGTATATAAACCACGTCAGTATCATTATAGTATTAAATTTAGGAGATAAAAATATCTTGTTCCTCTCAAAGAGAATCACATATATATAACAATCATTAATATCAACCTCGAGGAACACTCTGAAGAACAGAGTGCTAATCGACTTCATTCTTCATAAAAAATCAGTCTCGATTTCACCAACAATGTAAGAGAGTTATACAAGATTATCTCTGCACTGATCTAATATAACACACTCCCTTAAACCTTTATTTCTAGTGTGAGATGGTAGGACAGCACTTCGATAGGTTAAGTCGCGTATCTTTATTAGTATTGTATCGTTGGATCGAGTGAGAATGTTAACTGACGCGAATACAATGTAAAGGCAGTATAACCGAGAGGAACCTCGTGCGGAGAAGCAAGCGAGCCGATTCTAATCTCTGGTACACAGATGAAGATCAAGTACACACATAGGAGGAGTGAATGATTCTGTATCCTATCCAAACAACACTGATAATTGAGCCGATCTGTGCGGGATTGAAATATGCTCAGTACATATTACAGTGAATGCTAATTATACAAGAGAGTGAGTAACCCTCAAAAGGACGCGATCGTAGGCAGTTGGTCTCCTTACAGAGTGAGGTTGCACCTTGCTCCTCATCGCTTCATATATAGACCGCTAGTGGCAAGCGGGTAAGATAGCGTGCTTCTGAGGATATTCTTATGTCAAGCGCCTCTGACCTCCTGCCATAGGCGGAACTCTCCTATAGTTCTCCCTCCAGTGAATATCCTAGAGATGCACTCTTTCCATAGGTAGTCTAGAGAGAACCACTAAATTCGGTCTGTGATTAGGCTATTATGTATGCATTGTCGCGGCTCACGTGAGAGTTTTCTAATCGAGCGACTATCGAGACGATCCACCGTGTTAGCGGAGATGACCCAGGATTATCTACTCACCTGAGTAAGGTGAATTGAATCACTCAAGGGTTATTTTATCTATACAACATATATGAGAACGTGAGTTGAGAGAGGGCGGTTTTACAAAGATTGCAGTATTAAGTTTATAAGTACAATATACAAGCATTTAGATGGGAGTGCATACTCACCGATTCTAGAGGTGGGCTGCTATCTAGTATACAGTAGGATCAGAGTGCGGCTGGCTCGCTCTATCTTCCGGAATATATGAGTTGCGGACACTCGTAGAGAGCAATTCACCGAGAGACTCGTCGTGAGGTATCATGTCGCCTGGACCAATGTGATCGGACGTAGTTCGCACTGTATATTACCGTGAGTAATTAGATAGTATGAGCATTCAGGGGGCCGATATACTATGTATCTATCAGGATTGCACTTTAGTCGCACGTTGAGATATATCTTAGCAATCAAGCTTTGTCGTGGGTCGAGTGGTAAACACGCTTGGCATACCGTTCGCACGAGAGTCTGACACATCGGAGATCATAGAGTACGGCATGGAGTAAAGGCTGGATATGAATACACGAAGGGTTTTGCTCAAGTAGTTAGTGTATTTAATAGCTATATTAGTCAGTACGAGAATAGAATGCGACACAGTGAGGGCTGTAGCTGGCATCTTATTCTGCTATAGTGTATGATAAAGCCCCGACTTTGCTCGTCGATATGCGATATATACCCATACATTATATACTCCGAATCTAGAGTCGAGTTCTCCTACTGTACACATGAAGAGGAGTATCGATCCCGTATGTGATGATTAGACGCTTTGACCCGAGTGAACGAGAGAGAATTCTGGTAGACTACGCCTGGTGAGGTATCATGCTCCTATACGGCACATAGTCATCGGCTGATCTCATTATAGTCCTACGAGAACAAGCCAACCGACCTATGTGAACACTGAGTAGAACACTTACTGTTTCAAGATATAAGAATAGCCGTGTCTAGTATTTTTATGATATGCAATTGTCACCGATCGAAAGGATACGGTAACTTTAAGCCGTGAAGAGGAATGAACATGCTCCATTCTCTGCAGCGCATAACACGATTACAGCTCCCCCGTTGCGCCAAAACGGTCCTGTGATCTTTTAATCTTTGATTATCTATAAATATCCACTTGCGATATATGTGACACGAATTACTAGAGGTTCAGGAGTCTACTTAATATTTTGAGATATATCATCTGCAAATACTTGTAGTGAAACCTTACCATTTAGTCCCTATAGTTCTAAATATATTATACACAGGTAAATATAGAGGAACAGCCACTTGACTAAGATAATATCGCTTTAACGTATATTGAGTGACCACAAAATATGTATCTCCTTTTCATTAATTACATACTTTTCAATATTTTTATTGGATTAATTATTATATATTATATAATTATATATTATTTAATTATTATTAATTATTAATTATTATTAATTATCTTAGATATATATATTGATATATTATTAGCAATGTAAGTATATATTATAAATATAAATTATTGAGGTTAATATCTCCATGAATAAATAGAGCTAAGTTAATTATATATGTAATTATTCATTTGTATGAAAGATATATTTATTTATATTATATTAACTATTTATTCATGCTGAGTGTATTATAAGAGTATAGTGATAATGTATATATAGTATGGTATTGTTAGGTTAATGCACTATCGTGTGTTGTAGCGTATTCCTCTTGGAGCTATGAGCCGATGAAGGCGATTATGGTGATACTCACACACTCTAATTTCCTGTAATATCCAAAAACAGATATGACGGCATCTACAAACTTATGACACCAACTTTTTCTCTGTATGGGAAATAGAAGTCACCCCATAGTATTAACATTAGAATATAGAGAGACTAAAGAACAAGGTAATCTTCTACTCAAAGAAGTAGATCTTATACTAATGCTTTTAGGTGGTGCCAGAGACAGATTGAGAGGGGAGAGATAGTAAGAACGCACTTGTTATTTATTTGTAAGTATAAGATAAAATTATATATGAAAAATAAGCTAGCATTCTATATCTATATCATGAAGTATAATTTGAGAAGTAATTCGAGACAATCCATTCAATAACCTTTTATTAATTACACTGCTTTATACTATTACGACTATAAATAATCATTTGTATTATAAACAATAATGACGACCAGAATAATAATACATTTATACCGGATATAAATAACCTATTAAAAACAACTTAGAGATATATATGAGTGAGTAAGAGACGACTAATAGAAATCGCCATGGAGATAAGCCAAGAATTACACTGATTTTTACACATATTTTCATCCCTGGAAGATACTTGTCGATAGTATATATAGTCGTTGTTTCGAGAACTTATAGACTCTCTACAGCACTTACATATATACATCATGAGGCAGTAGTATCATTATTTACGCATGTCTTTTAGTGATTATAAGCTTATATTAAATATATATAATCGGAAGCTATAAGTAGTATCGAAGAGAACCATCTATTTGGAGGAAGGATATTATAGTTTGAAGCGATATATGACAAATAATAGAGAGAGTAGCGCAATAGGTCAATAATTTTAAAAAATGCTCAGAATGTAAGTTTACCTTACGCAAATTAGTCATACATAGGAGATTACTGATATATGACACTGAGATCATAGTCATAACATTAACATTGTACAACTCATAAAAATAAACAGTCTCAATATATAGACTATTTAATGTTAAATGAGTACTAAAATTTTACATGAGTAGAAATATTAATAAACAACAAATAAAGAAAACAAAATTTAGTTAAATTGAGACAAGTATAGAACTATAGTAACAACTTACTGGCTCGTGTAAATATGATTAATATGGCAAATCAGAAGTAGTTATTGATACTTCCCTGACACCACCATAAGCACATGAGTCACTTTTTTAGAAATCACCTATTCTTCATTTGAAAACTGAGATTATGGTGTATGATTCTACGGTGTTCCTTAGCTAATTTCATTTCATAATAATGTTACGGTCGCAGTATATTGTACTAATAGCGTGAATCAAATACTAGTGAAATAACTCAAAAATAAGAAATGTGAATACTATAATATAATATATCATAATTTATACTCACATCAACATTTTAAATAATATCATAAGCTGACTATTATTGAGCCTATCGCACCCTAAAGATATCTCATTATAACTATATTTACTATCATATATAATACCAAGGTGAGATAATATATTTATTACCCTAGAAATTACTTAAAAGTCCTCACGTGTCACACCTGCAACATAAAAAGGTGATATTATAAGTAACTTGATATCCTTATAAATATAAACTTATAGAACCGATTTCAAATATTACACATACCTATTTAGCAAATATACTTTACGATAAGCATACTAATAGTATTTAAAATTCGAAATAATAAATATTATCTTAATACGAAATATATATATATAATGCAATAGTACTTTCAAATTTTAGGTTTAGAAGAACAGTATATCATACTATACTTATATTAGTTCAGGCTCACTATACATCATGTAGACTGAAAAAAATATATGTATGCTAAATATAAGAAAAATTAAAAATATTACAATCTGCAATACTAGTATATTTTTAATCTATATACAAAAGTTTTGAGATACAATATAGTAATCATATATAGGTATATCTATCTATAATCAAAATGATATAAGATGGGAATAATAGTGAGAAATCACACATACTACATATATGGTTTTATAATAAACAGTATATCTTGAGTGGATAAAGATTCAGATGTATATTGAAATTATGAGTTGAAACATAGCTCTCTAATACCACTACAAACAATCTTATATTGCAGGTAGTTATCCACTAAGGAATCTATATCTTAGGACTACACATTATTTATTTTACATTGTATACAAATAGATATTATAGTATTTATAATATAACACTACTGAATCTTATTCATGGTCACTTCATATTTTAGCTGATGATGATATATATCTATATTAAAATTTAAAAGGATAAAATCCGGACTACACTATCCACTAAAAGACAGCAGACGTCTTAATAATAAGATCACATACATGGGATAGATTTACTAATATAAACTTATCAACTCTATAATATTATGGCTAAATAATCGATCAATACTCATCTATAATAAGCAACAAAACTATAGCTGATATTTCAACATAAAAATTAAAGAAGTTGACTTGAAAAAGAGTCACAAATGCTAAAATACTTGGGGTAACGTTAGATGAAAAAATGACATTCAAAGAACATATCAACCAGCTAGTTGTTCTAGGGGCGAAATTATGTATATATTATATATATAAACTATGTATCAATTGTAAAAAATTATCATTATCCGTTATATACCATATTTATATGAATAGAAGATTATATACTATGTCACATTATACATATCACATCTATTATATTTGATCTTCCAGTTCTATGGCTATATACTAGCTAATCAGTAACTAATTATAAAATTATATATATAGGTATGTATATTTTGATGTCACAATAAACGCTTTCAATTATCACTGAGATACACTCACTTAGGTTATGCCTAACTAAAATAACTTCTTATGAGAGCATGATAGGCGAGCACCTATCTGAGTGTGATAAAACACTTTAAAAATGATTTACAAATATATAGAAACCTAATCGTATGCAAGTGAACTACTCTATTCAAAGGAACAGCGAACACAATGATATCATCAACAAAATAAGGCTCTCACAATTACCACTATTATCTATCTAGCTGATACTTTCCAGTGAATAAACACCGATGCTTGTTAATATTCAACAGAGTCATATTCAGGTGCAGAATATCTAACGCAAATAGAGGAGCCTTCTCGACTGACTCATAGTATCTCTGAATGCTTTCAAAGTGATCTATGGTATACGATAAAATGTCTATGAACAATTGTCAGTTTAGCTATAAATCGGTTATAGACTAATCTATTAATCGTAATTCTAGACTACTCATCACGAGAATTAAAAAATGAAAATCTAGGTTTTTATTAAGTACATGTTATTACAGTAGAGTAACACTCTTGCCGAATTATATCAATCATATATAATTGAGCTATGTACTATATAATGACACGTAGTCTCAACTTCGCAATACCTATGCCATTATTCAATTCGAAGTATAAACTCATTAACTCATCTTTGTGTCAATATGCGAGTACCTAGATACTTAAAAGTGTAGATCTACGTTAATTTATCTATATAATAATCTATTATATTATCTAATTATCGGATTTATGATATTATTATTATTATTTTATTTATATTTTACATAGTTTATATATATTATTTGAGTGTAATTATTCAATTATTATATCTAGATTATACCCTATTACTATATTTTTAGTTGCGCGCGTTACTGATTTTATTCTTTTTATTGTCACTTATTATTATTATTAAACATTTATAATTAATAAATTATATTATTAATTATTATTATAATTCGTATGATTATTACTAACTTAATTTATAATATATTAACATAAAATTTATTATTACATGTTATTAACTATATTCACACTTAAATGTATTCTATTCAATCATGTGTTATTAATCAGCGTCTAAACCTTGTATGTCCTAATTTTAGAATTAAACGTTACGTACTTAGTATGGTATGTAGTGTGATGTGATGAGTATTAAATCATTGCTAGTATTTAATTATTATTGAAACTATATTATTATTTATATACTTATTATTATATTAAATATTATTATTCTATAGTATATGAACATATTAACTCAATATATGAAATATTCATTATTATTATTATTAATTTAATTATTATTATTATTATTATATCAATTATATATCGATGTGAACATGTTACAGTAGCTTAGTAACTCTTTTAAATAAAATTTAATTCCAAAAAATTATATATATAATATATTATCATTATTATTATTATTAATTTATATTATTTATTTATTATTATAATTTAATTTATCTATATATTAATTATTTTATACTTACTATGTAATTGTATATCATTTTAATTTATATTTTTTATTTTATTATATTATTAATATTATTCTATTGTTAATTTATTATTATTCTGAGGATGGGGACTCATAAAAGTATATTCGTGAGCTATCTCAATACTCTGTTTCATGTTATTTAATTTATATATATATATATTATTATTATTTATCAATTATTATTAATTAATATTATTATTTTTTATTAAAATTATTATAATATTAATTAATTATTATTATTATTATTATATTTATATATTATTAATTATTATTATTATTATTAATTATTATTTGTTGTAGTATTACTATTAGTACTATACTATACATATATAACTTAGTTATAGTAATTATTTTTATTTATTTTTATTATTATATATTATAAATTTATTATATTTATTATTATTATTATTATTATATTATTATTATGTAACTTATTATTATTATTATTATTATTAATATTATTCTGTTGTTTTTAGTATTGTGAAATATTACTATTTTATCTGTTTTTTCTTATAACTTTACTCGTTATTATCTCTTTTGTTTATTGACATGTCTTTTTTTATTATTATTATTTATTATTATTATTATTATTATATTATTAATTATTATTATTATTAATTATTTTATTATTATTTATTATTATTTAATTATATATATTATATTTATATATATTAATTATATATTATTATTTATTATTTTATTATTATTATTATTATTATTATATATTAATTATTTTTATTATTATATACTTAATTATTATATTATTATTATTGTTGTTGTTATAATTATTATTAATATTATATTATTATTATTATTATATATTATTATATTAATTATTATATTATTAATATTATTAATTATTATATATTATTTAATTAATTATTATTTATTAATTTATTATTATAGCTTATAATTAGAGTATATTTAAATATGTACAGAGAGATGAGTGAGAATTGAGAGAGATTAGTAGATTGAGAGTTATGTAATATAGTTATGATGTTAGAGAAATAATAATTATTATTAATATATATAAATCATATTATATTATCAATGTTATCATTTTTGTATTATTCATTCATGAGTCAATAATATATTATTATTATATATTAATTATCGATTATCTAATTTGTATATATATAATAATTATTGATTATTACTCTAAATTACATTTATTAATTGCTTTATTACTAGTCATCTTATCACTTTTAAGTATATATATTATATTTAATTACGGGTCATCAAATAGGACACGTAATCTACGTGATGCATTAGTAGATATTATTCCTATCCTTTCAGATACTATTAGGAAATATCTTGTATAATAATTAAATTGCCTCCATAATGTAGTTGTAAAATAATTGTAAACCTGTTAAGCAATGTTAAATTATTCTTACCTTGAATAAAGATCAAAAATTTGAAATTGAAATAGAATTATTTATTGTATATGAATATCTTTGTCATTATCAGAATATTATTAATTATTATTATTATTATTATTATTTATTATTATTATTAATTAATTATTATTATTAATTATTAATTATTATTATTTATATTATTAGACTTAAGGAATCACAAAAATTTTGATGGCTAAAATAATTTTGGGAGGTTGAAGCCCCCTGACTCCCCCTGTCTGCATGCCATTATATATATATATATTAATATATATATTATATATATTTATATTTTATATTAATTATATATAATATATATATATATATATATATATATATTTATTATCATAATATATTATATATATTATATATAAATACTATATATTATATATATATATTAACTTATAATATATATATTTAATTTATTATATGAGAAAGGAGAGAGAGAAGAGAGAGAGAGAAATAAAAAAAATTTTAAATATATTTTTTTCAAAATTAATAGTCTATCCGTCATCGTCAATCGTCATCGTCTAATTTCGAGGCAAATATTATTGGGTCTCTATAAATCGTTCAAATCGTTCATTCGACTCATCTGACAATAAATTTCATAATATCGTTCCATCACTAAAAATATATTATATATATATAATATATATATTAATATATATATATATATTATAATATATATACTATATATAATATATTATATATATATATATATATATATTATATATTTATATATATCTTTATATATATTTATTTATATTTATATCAGCTTATATTTATATATATATATATATGGTATTATTAGACTATATATATATTTATATAATACTTATTATAGCTACTATAATTTATATTCCTATTTTTATGAGTATGATTATACAATAATAATTATTCATTTTTGCCTCATTACGATGACTATATTTTGAGATAGATCTTGATATGTATGTTATACCTTCTTATAATAGTTTTATATACTCTATCTATATTATATTATATATCATATACCTATAGATTTAATCATGTAATTATCTATTAGCACGTATGCTCGTAACGTATCGAATTAATAAATATAATAGTTATTAATTATTATCTCCTATTAAAATTTTATAAATAAATTATATTATTTACTATCTAATTTTTATTTTATTTTTATACTATATACTTATATTTCCCTTGTGATGTGTTAAACTTTTAAATTGGCACAGCAAATTTCATGGTCACTGGTTGCTTTTGAAAGCATATGCCGGACAAATGAGACACATATGTTCCATTTATCATCTCCTTTTCTTCCTTTTCACATTCAGCACCCCTGAGTCGAGGACCTAACGATTTGGGTCGAAACAGTCGTCCTTTAGAACAATTTTATGCAAGTTACTTAAATGTTTTTTTCTATATAATTCAGGACCGGTTAGTCGATCACACCGATTCTTGCGGTCTCCGGTGCTTTGATGCAGTCAAGCAACCTTTCTCATCGCCCCGTGTGAGACTTTTGCTAAGGCTTCTGTGCAGCATCACACATCTCCTATTGTCTTCCCGATGCGTTTTGGCGGGTGCGGTGCGGTGCGTGTGCGTGTCACTCGGTCAATTGCACATGAAACATAGAGTGTGGCAGTTGCGCGTAAGCTAATAAATATGCTTTTCTGTTCGATGCTGAATTGAAAAATTGACTTTTTGGTGCGTGAGCAGAGTGCATGTGTCAGTGCAGTGGCAGTGTATGGTGTGGCTCATTCTGATCGCGTGCGGTAATGCGAAATAATTAATTGCTTACGCTGATCCCTATCCTTTATATATATATATATATATATATATATATATATATAATATATATATTGTATATATACTATATATATATATTATATATATATTATAATATTATATATATCATATATTATATATATATAATATATATAGTTTATTATATTATAATATATATTAATATATATATATTATAATATATCTACTTATTACATATACATATATATATATATATATTATCACTCTCATCTCTTACACATATTTTATAGTTCTTTCTTTTAATTTATCCTTATACTTTAATATTTATCTTATTATATCTTTCTTATTTAATATACATATACTATATATATATAATATATAACTTTAATATTATATAAAATATATATATATATGATATATATATATATTATAATATATATCTATACTTCATTATATATATATAATAATAATATATTTATATATATATATATATATATATATATATATTATATAATATATTTATATAATATATACTAATATTCATATATACTATAATATCTAGAATAAATATCTATATACTAATAATCTATTTATTATCATATATAATCTATATATTAATATATATATATATCTATTATATAATAAGATTAATATTAAGTCTCTCACATTACTTCATATTTTTCATAATATATATTAAATAATATATATATATTATATAATATTAAATAAATATATATATATACTCTAGTATATTATTTTATTATATATTAATATTATATATAATAATAATATATATATATAATATATATATATATATTAATATATATTATTAAATAATATATATTAATATAATATAATTATTAATATATTATTTATATTATATATAATATCAATTAATATATATATAATATTAATATATATAATATATATATCGTATAAAATATATTATAATAATATATATAATATATATATTAATAATATATATATATATAATAATATATATATTAATATTTAATATATAATATTACTATTAAATAATATATTTATAATATACTTATTACAAAAATAAATTTAAATAACTAAAAAGATTTATAAGTAATCTCAAATATTATAGGACTCATAAATTAGTAAATTATTAGCCTTAATATTATAAAGAGAGATTATCTTATTATATATATATATATGTATATATATATATATTAATGATATATATATATATTAATATATTATTATATTATTTATATATATTAATAATATATTATATATATATATTAAATTATTATATTATATTATATATATAATTAATATATATATATATAGTATAGTTATAAATATTTTAATAATATATAGGGTCAGGTATAATATATGATAAAGTATTATTATATATATATTTATATTAATATATATTATAATAAAGGATTCAGGGATCATGCTTAAGAGAATTATAATTTTTCCTTGCGGGAATATATATATAAATATTGTAACCGGTCAATTTACCGCAATCACGAAAAAAAATGACTACAACCATTTTACATATATACAACACTGTATTTGAGCAACGTGGCAGGGGGCTTGCACAGCCGCGCGCGCGTGGTGCTACAACTGCTCCCCGCACAAAGTCAAATTCTTCATCACTTTCAGGAAACTAATTTTACAGCCGAGAGCTCCAAAACGCTATTTTATACTAAACTCCGTGTTCTAATGATCTGCTGACCCATAAGTCTTAATATAATGTCACCCGTCCATTTATTACGTGGAATACAGTTAATTATATAATAATAAATAATTTATATATAATAAATAATAATAATTTAATTATATTATATTATAAATATAATAATATATATCAATTAATTAATTTAATTTTATTAACAATATAATAATAATATAATAATATAATAAAACTAAGAAGAGAGAAGAAGAGGAAGAGGAAGAAATGAAGAAGAAGAGAAGAAGAAGAAATATTAGCATTAAAGGTAAATATAAAGCGAAAAGTAGCAGATTATGAAGAGTAATGAAAGCCTGAAGGAAAGAAGATCAGCATTAGATCCCAGAGAAGAGGATGTATTAGACTGAATTGTTATAGAATGCCAATCCGAAGAAGTAAGTTAAGAAGAAGAATCGGCCTTTCGTGGCGTTAGGGAATCCATACATACCCTTGTACTTCGCCCGTACTTCTATGCCGGAAATAATGAGGCGAAAACGTACCGTGTTCAATTTCTTTCCGCAGCAGTATTGGAGTTTTATATTATATCCCTTAGTGAGTGTGCAAGAAGATTTAAAACTTCTACTGATTACACGTTTCATATGGCGCTGGTTTTAGGTAGAGCCTCGAGTGATCCTTTAAATTGTATTCGATTATTTCCATGTTTTATCCCTTCCCGTGTTTCTATACTGTTTATTATATTATATATAATCATCTTGATTAAAAGGGTTAATTAATATATATAAGCACCGTTTAAATATAAGAGTATAAGTACTTTTATTAAATATATAATAATAATTATAATAAATTAAATTATAATATTAAATTATAAATAATATTAATTATATAATAATTAGTTATATATATAATAATAATTATAATTCAATTAGTTATTAATAAATGAAAATGAAATAGTTTAAATTTATCATTCTAATGGATATAGGTGAGATATTTATTTGTGGTCATGTAGCGATTTTCTTTTAGTGTTCAGAGTTGAGCTGTTCATAATTATTGTATAAATATTTATTTTTTTTGTATAGGATTCCATTGTGAGTTACATATGATTATATGCAAGGATTTCCATAAACGTTTTGTAATTGAATTTATGAGAGAATGTAATGATCATTGTTTTACAATTGAAATGTTGTTGCTATCTCGGTGGTAGGAATATATCGTGTATTTTTGGAATGGTGGTGATTATACCAAAGATTTAAAAGATAAGGAGGGACTGTAAATCGTTGTTGTGAGTGTTAGCGTGAGTTGTTTATCCTGTATTTGTGCTCTTTATTTTTTCAATGCGTTAGAAGTGCTTTTATTTCTCTCTCTCATTATTATTTGTTATGTTCTTCTAGATCTTTGTTGCACGGTTCGAGGTCGCCCGCGTTCACGGTCACTTTGGTTGTCTCTTTTCTGTGGCCATATTGGGCATTCCAGGCACTATTGAGTGATGATAAGCCATATGTACGACCAGGGGTGGAAAAATTCTCAAGTTCTCATTTTGTGTTTTTGATTCATTAATTCTACTTAACGTCTTAGTGCGCTTTTAGAAATAAATTTATATCATTCATTGAGAAGTAATGGGTTTGCCTATTGGAGCTAGAACCCAATTTCGTTATTTTAGCAGGATAACTCTATGTATCGAAGAACGTGTAGAGAAAGTCAAGAAGGTCTTTTCTCATTCTAACGATCTAATTATAAGTATCGTAGCTTTACCGTCTTATCACTTTATGGTACCTTTTTACATCACTACGCTAATTAGATACATGTTCGGGAACTCGGAGAGTTCATTTCGGCGCTGGACACCGAAGGGTACATCAGTGTTTGTCTCATCGGTTAAAAGCCATTGTCATCATTTTAGTCTAACGTTGTATTCTGCAAAGATATGTTGTCCCGTTTTCGCGTGCATTTACGTTCCTAATATCGTATTTTCGTGATCCATGAGATTTCTGTTGCCATTAACTACATATATCTCCAACTAAAATGTGTTTTATTCTTATATCTATCTCTTCGGTTCCTCCTTTAATATTTTTATTCTCTAATTTCTATCAACCCTTATGGACCATATTTACTGGCATTCACTTCTTTCACTACTTATACCTCTGCCTTCCTCTAATCTTAAGGTGTTTACTTAATTGAAATACTTTATTGACTTAGTTAGATATATAATATAATCTATTGTATTACGGGTGCATGGGCCCCTTGTAATTTCTAATATTAGTAAACGTTAGGACGGTCGGTGATTGATAGTATCACTGTTCTATGAGCATTTATTACCTATTCCCCGATGATTTTTTAATTTATATGGAAGATGTGTCTTTCGCGAATCCCCGCCCCTAGTTCAACTTTACTCTTCTATGTCTCAATACTAGCATTTTTCCTCAGTGTTGGGAAGCTCGCACATGTCCAAATTATTCCGAAAAAAGTGAAGTCTCGTCTGCTTCTAACTATCGCCCTTATAGCTCTCACTTGTATTCTATCTATAGATCTTTGAAACCTTCTCAACTCTCCACTTCTTAGATCATTGGAAACTCTTCCGAAAAACTTATATCGCCATGTACGTGTGTGTTTTGTTTGATGTCGTGTATCTTGGTGGCTCTGTTGTTCGATTGGGTTATGCTGGTCGTCCTTTCCATCACCTGAGGTTCTAATTTTCTGGCGATGATTACTCTGGTTTTCCTTAACTCTTATATCTGTATTTGGTACCGATTTTAATTTTTTGTTGCTATTTTGTTGATATGGTAGATGTCCAGGGATGTATTAAAATGAATGATCCACTTATGCGTTCTCTTTGTGTCATAATTTGTATTATGTATTCCGGGCTTTATGACATTATGTTTTTCACTTTATTAGTTTTCAGGCTGTAGTCTTTATGTTTCGTTTCTTTTGTAATATCACGAAGGGCTTATGTTACACGCGTTCACTTGCATCTCCAAGTCTTGCCCTCCTGTGTGGGTTTTGCTCCTGCTTTCTCTTTCGTTCTGCGTGGGAACTGTTTTTTGATTGGCCTACTGTGTTTTTTATTTCAATCTTTCTTTCTAACTTGGTTGTTGTCTTGTGTAACTGATGCTGTATTTTAGTCTTGAATTTTTTGTTTTTTATGTGTGGGTCCGTCTTGTGTTTGTATTGAGAGCATATGTAATAAACGATTTTAAAGTTGTTTTATCTTCTTCTTTTCCTATACTCCATTTGTCTGTCTTTTTTTTCTGGTCCAGGCTGATCATGACCTCACTACACACAAACTGCCTAAAGGCATATCCATTCTCACTTATCCATTGGCACACCTGCGTAAAACCAGCGAAATCCGGCGAGTGTGCGAGATAGATGACCTTACTCATCCTACATTTTAAATATACTGGTTTACCTCCATATACCTGGAATATACTCGAGTGTTGGGGGAGCTTCTTTAGAACCCTAACTAAGAGAAAGTCATTTGCGATTTCTAAAGTGTAAGTATGGGAATACGGAGAAATAATCAAGGCTCCGCTCTCAGAGGATACGTCCGACAAATACGAGTCATTTTAACACCAATGCAACCAAATCTTTATACTTCGATTAGCCATCACTTTATCAACAGCAGGTTAAGGTCTTAATTAATATCCTTTCACAAGGTATGTCTGCTAATTCTATAGTCCATTTAGGGGAAGGGATTAACTCCTAATTTTTGTCATTTACTCGCTGATCACACTTCAATAAATCTCATTAAATTATCTATCGTGATATTCTAACCATTTTTCGGTGTCCAGAAAACTTCCCCCACATTCCTTTTCAGCCCAACTAACTTCTTAACCATGAATCCCCTCAGAAGTGATCCTATCATTACTACATGTATGTGCTTCCCCATTGACAAAGGTCAGGGGCTATTTTAATTATTGAATAAACTTGGCTACATTCAGAAGAATTACCTTCTTTCTTCGGACACTTCTAAATTCAAAAACTATTAACACTGTTAATATCCTCCCAACATATCATACAGATTAAACGATAAAATTAAACAAATTTTTTACATTCCCCAAAATCCAAAATTCACTCAATCCACGTTCTACTACCCAACTTTATGTCTCCGGTTTCCACTCCAGACAATTATATGGGGAAAACCCATAAACTCATACCCCACTCTCCCCTTCGCCCCATCCTCTCGTCAACAATACCCTTGCATTATAAAATTTCTAAATTTCTGGATCACGCAACCTTCTACCTCTAACCACTAACAACTTTACTCTACCTGAGACTTTATTTTAATCATCTTCGTTAAATTAACTATATTCATTCTTCATATACTCCCTTCTTGAGTTCAGAGAGTTATCACTTTGCTCTTTACCTACACAGGACTGATTAGAGTAATCTTGATATTGCTCAACTAGGGCCGTTGTCCGATCACGGTATGCCCAGCCAACGTTCAAAACTCGACCCAAGGCTAGCTCAATGCGCTAAGAACAAGCACCTACTACTGCGAGTATCTATATACCTAATGAAAGAGTCTGCAATCTCAAACTAATATTCATAGGCAACTAATTAATATGGACCTTGCCTTACAATTGGTACCTCACGATTAACCTAATCCTCGTATATTGCACACATATCAATGCTCTATCCCATTTAAACTCCCTTGCCCAGCTTTGCACAATTCGGGTCAAAAGGTAACCTACATGGAACTCTCAATGTCACAATTACTAAGCAACTCACCTGATAGATATTCAGGAGTATTACCAATCTTTGATGGAGTCAATGTCCCGATATTAAGAAGTGATCTTCTTGCAATTAACCCGCAAGTCTCCAATGGGTTTGTATAGATACCAGATCCAACTCCCTTATCGGAGTGATTTACACTTGCCTATCTCTATACCAGGCTCATTAACCGACTTAACCCCATCGAGAGGTCCCCTGCGCTTGCAAGCAAACACTTGGTTCACCTCCAAGGCCCGTGAGATAACCATCATAAGCCCGAACCAAACGACAAGACTTAAGATACGCCGGACTTAAATACCTATTCTGATTAGGTACGGTAGTCAACAATTAATTTATCACCAATTTAGGACGAACTGCCTATTATGATCCTAACTCTTTTATAATAAATTCAATGCCTGATCCTCTATATTGGCATGGTTTAAATATTATATCCTAAACAACTGCCCCCGCATAAGACCATCCCGCTTGCCCTTCGGGTCAAAGGTAAACACTAGGACCCAATTGTTATCGGACAGCAGACCAGACGTACCTTAGAACGAAGAAGTATTATTAAATGCCATTTGTACTTCGTTAATACTGCAATTAAACCGCCACTCTTCACAATTTTTGTGAATATGGAATTACACCTAATAAACTCGCTCCTCTGACGCTGAGATTCTTCAACGTCTCACCACCAAGGACATTTAGACTTCCCGGGCCCTCGCACGAGACGTGGTTAGTGCTAAGCCGTGTTCAATTCACAAATCCTTCGAGTCCCATCACGTCGATCAAAAAAGCCTACTAATGATACCGGGTGGGACTTTTATAACCCTATGAACAGGTCTGCTCTTAAGGTACTCATATTAGTTTGCACATTAAGGACCGCCTATTGGGCATGAGGATATCATGCTATTCATATCCCTCAGCCCCTATGCATATAATTCCCACGTCTAACCGTCACTTTGCAACCCGTGATCTCACACAGTAGTTACACATCCAGGACTCCACCCTGGATGCAATGGACCACTCTAGATGGAGTAACCAGATCTGCTCATTTTGTTATAGATGTAACAAATAAACTCTTGGCACATAGTCAATTACCAAACCCGGCCAGTACTCAGAATTATGTATATGATGATCACTAAAATAACTTCCTTCGACGTGATTTTTCTAAATACACTTTATCTCATATAAGTGATCTAATGATCCCAGCCTCTCATGCGTAAATCGGTTATCTGCCAAACCAGGTCCGTGTTACTCTCATCGATACCTCGCCACCTCTAGTAAAAGCCATCTTAAACCTGTATACCGACCTAAACCTCTTTTAGTAGAATAATGCTTGTACTGACTATCTCCATAAAACTACGGAATCCATATAGAATTCCAAGGCTTTCAAGCTGCGCTGATACTCTTTATAGCTTTAGTCAGTAGGTCGAGCTGTGTCAGTACCTCAGTTCGTTAGAGGGCACCACAGTGGCATCTAACCTCTGTGTTATAGTTGACGAGATCGATCTTTTCCAGAATGTCCCTCACTCTCTTTCTTTATCTATAACAAATTGAAAAATTGTGTGCGTGTTTGTGCAACTATCGCCAAGTATTTATTAAATACTTACTTTGAGTACGTACATTTTCTTATTCACCTATACACATATTCCTAATCAATATAATATATTATATATATCTCAGCTTTTGAACAACGTATATATAAGTCTGCTTCTCCTCAATATTAGATATTACCATTAAGTTTTTCTATGCAATATGGTCAATTCGCTCATTAATAATGAATATAAATATCCTGAATTGTAAACAGTATTCATTAATTAATTATTAGAAATATCTTCAGTGTCTAAAATATCTTTACATGTGCAGACTGCTAAGACATGCTAATATAATATTAGTATGATTGGCTCAAATATATAGCTAGATAGCCCTTACAAATTGCAGTCAGTGACATGAAGTATTATCAATTATAATAATATACACCTATTATGTACATATCTATTTATCGTACTTAAAACAAAAAAAAAAATAGACCTTCCTCAACTCTATTATCCAAAGCGTCAGTTATGATTTTTTGAGCCTTGTTGAGAGTATAGGTATATATAAACCACCCTATCTGTACGCTCATTATATTATCTGATACTGTTACTATTAATATACTTATATTGTCTCAAGTATATCCTCTCACTCTGGCCGTTAACATAATAATCTATTTGCTATAATATTTATATCTGGGCATGATATATATTACCCCTTACTGCATTAATAATAATACACATATATATGATATGTAAATCTACTATCCTCATTATTGAGTAACTATTCATCCTTACACTATTACTTTATATTACTTTACTCTATACTAATTATACTTAGATATAATATTGCATTATAATATCCCTCACGCTTCTCATTAGTTAATATAACTATATATATTATTATATGCCCTTATCTTGTATATATTTCATATAACCAACAAGTTTTATTGGTCCTCTTCCTCTTATCTAACTTTAATTTTTCTTTTTAGTCCTATAAACTGTGCTACATTTTATCAAAAGGTGTTGTTTTCCTATAAGTCCTTTAGTGAATTACCCTTACATCTGGTATTAGTTTATTTATTTATTTTAAGATTTATTTATTTATTTTATTTATTTATTTATTTATTTATTTATTTATTAATTATTATTTATATATTTTATTTTATTTATATATTATTTATTTAATTTATTATTTAATTTATTTTTATTATTTTCATTATTTGTTATTATCTTTATTTTTATTTATAATATATTTGTTCCTGTCTTATCAGATTAATCTATGGTCTATAGATTTTTCTAGTCTAAAATTGTGTTCTTATTATTCATGTGTTTATGTAGTCTCACCTTGGAACCCAGTGTAGTCTGAGTCAATAATTTCTGGAGGGCGAGGCAAATTTCTAGGAGGCGGAATATTATTTTTATAAAAAAAATTAATATTTTTTTTTGTAATTATTATTTGAGCAGTGATATAATTAATAAATTATTAATATATTTTATATATATAAATAATTACATAGTAGTGTGGTATATCCTATAGTATCATTATATTTGAGTTGTAATATAATAGTCACCTTTATCATCTAATTATATAACATATAACATACTTAGTATATACTAAATATATACATTATTAGAAATAGTTAGTTATTATATATCATCACGTTATGATAAATTTCAATTATTCTTCTTGTATCATTTCATCTCCAGTGTGCATTTTTCACAATAGATACCACTTTTTTTGGCGTGCAAAAATGAATTAACACAGATATAATTGGATAGGAGCATTTCTATTTTGATATTCATGATGTACGGATTATGATGAAATTCTGTTGACTTCCATCCATGAGGTCTAGAAAAATTGTTGTCATTGGAATTTTTTCGAAATCTCCAATCTAGCAACCCCTGAGAATTGTTATATCTTTTCATTTCATTTTTCGCGATATTTAAGGCAATCTTGTGGACTACTCTAATTTTTGCGAGTATTTGTGTTGACGTTCTTGGGTAGGAACTAATTATAGTTTGTCCTTTTTTCTCCTTATTATTGTCTGCTTAGGTGAATGTCCGTATACTCGCGTTATATCTGGTTGCGGATTCCACTTTGTGACGGTGTGCATATAAACTACAGATTAGAGGTTGTACGGTAAAACGGGCAGATTAATTCTATGATTATTATTCCAAGAATGTAGTAAAATAATATAAAATATTAGAGAGTTATTCAAAGTAATAGACATTATTTATTGTATTTAAATAAGTAGTGACTTAGTGATCAGTTTTGAATAATTAAAAATGATAATTAAGAAACCGCATTAAAATAAGGTAAATTGATTAATAATATATATATATATATTATTATATATATATATATATATATATATATATATATATTGCGTAGTGTTATTATAAGAAAAAAATCGAAAACATGGGGAGGCACTTATATATATATATAGTTACTTATATTATATATTAATTCTATTTTTCAGTTTTCATATTCGACTATTGATAATATCTACTATAAACATAATAATAGGATAATATTTTAAACCAAAGTATTACATGCTTTAAATTTCTTTCTAATGCTACGTCAGTGTAAAAATAGCGCTAACCTAGGTAATAGTTGAGTTTAACAGATTGACTTAAAAAATCGATCTTCTTTAGACAAAATCAATCGATTGTTGCTATACCCTATGAAACACTGGTTTGTCAATTTAATTTCGGCAGCACTAAAAACCAAAGCCTTTGAACAAAGCCATGCTTAAACCCGCTACTGATGATATCTAATAGGCCTAACAACACAATTTTATTTGATAAGTGAAAAGAAAACTTCTTTTGCAATAAAAAGCTTCACAGCAAATCATAATTATTTATTTAAATCTGATGTAACGCTGTCCTAACTAAACTGCACGGACTTTACATTATAGTACTACGAATATTTTATAAGATATTATATTATTATTATTATTATTATTATTATTATTATTATTTTTTTATTTATTATTATTATTTATTTTTATTATTATTTTTATTTTATTTATATATATATATATTATATAAATAATATATATATATATAATATATTATATATAATATATATATATATATATATATATATATATATATAATATATATATATATATATATTATATATATATATATATTATATATATATATCATAATTCCATAAAAGGGCCAGGAGAGTTATCTCGAAAAGTATTAAACTTACGGAAAAACTAATTACATATCTTGGAATCAGCGTACAAAGCTTAATTATATGTAAAGGTCGTTTTAATGAATTAAAAACTAACGAATAACCCTAGAGTAGACCGGCATAGGATATCAGGAGTCCCGGGGTCTCTCGGCCTTAGGTGGAACGACGGGGGGGACTTCGTCCCTCCCTGTCCCCATCGGCTCGAGACCCCTAAAAATGGAAGTTCAAAGAAAACATATATATTTCCATTGGCGGGCGCGAGCCGAGGGGGCAGAGGGGGGGACGAAGTCCCCCTGTCCGTCCACCTAGAAGGAGAGACCCCGACTTCTGATATCTATGCGGTCTACTCTTAGGGTATTCGT
>JABUQX010104746.1:17500-20000 GCA_015478945.1 Trachelipus rathkii | reverse complement strand
ATAGAAGGTATAGTTCCAAGGGATTGGAGAGTTGTAGTACCCTTATATAAGGGTAAAGGAGATAAGGGGAACTGTAGAAATTATAGGGGAATTAGTTTATTGAGTGTTATAGGGAAGATATATGCTGGTATTTTGGTCGAAAGAGTGCGTCGAGTAACTGAAGGACTGATTGGTGAAGAACAAGGTGCGTTTAGGAGTGGTAGAGGATGTGTGGATCAAATCTTTACATTGAAACAAATGATTGAGAAAATGAGGGAGAAGAAGAATAAATTGTATTTAGGTTTTATGGATTTGCAACAGGCGTATGATAGAGTTAATAGGGAAGGTTTATGGCAGGTGTTAGTGATATATATATATGGTGGTGGTAGGCTTCTGAATGGAGGGAATCAAAAGTATGTATGTCGATAGGGAAGCCTGTATAAAAAATAATTGGGGGCATTGGTGAGGGGTTTGAAAGTAAATGCGGAGTAAGACAGGGGTTGTGTTATGTCTCCTTGGTTATTCGAATTTGTATATGGATGGGTTATGAAAAGAATTCGAGGTGGGGATGGCAGGAAATGGTGTTAGATGGTGGAGAATGGAGATGAGTGGAGGTTGCCCTACCTATTATATGCGGATGAATTTGGTTCTGTGAATCTGAAGAAGTTTGAGGAATTAGAGAGATTTGGCAGGGTGTGTAAAAGGAGGGGCTTGAAAGTAAACGTGGATAAGAGTAAGGTTATGGTTGTGAGTGAGGACACTCCTCAGTGTGAAGTTATGTTAGATGGTGAGCAGCTGGAACATGTGTCTGAGTTTAAATATTTACAGTGTATATGTTGGATGAGAGGGAACGGACGATGCAGAGTGTAGTAGGAAAGTTGGGAATGGCAGGTGGGAAGGTGGCTGGTGCAATTAAATCGTTGGCGAATGTAAAGGGACTAAGTCTTAGCAGGTGTGCTAGGGTTGCATGAGGGGTATGTGTTTACCCTATGTTATTGTATAGTATTAGTGAGACTATGGTCTGGAATAAGAAGTATAGATCCTAAAGTTCAATGTGTTCAGATGGACAATCTTAGGGGTGTGCTAGGTGTGAGAAGAATTGATAAAGAGAGAAATGAACGTATTAGAGAGTGGTGTGGTGTGAAGAAAGGGGTAAATGAGAGAATAAATGAAAGTATGTTGAGATGGTTTGGTCATATGGAAAGGATGAATGATAGTCGGTTGGTTAAGCGAATGTATAGTGGCGAGAGTGTGTTGGAAACCGACCGGCGGGGAGACCGAAGAAAAAAAGGTGGATTGAGTCAGTAAACGAATGTTTGAAGGAGAAATGTGAGTTTGGTAGAGGCGAGAAGAAAAGTGTATAACAGGAGTGAATGGCGAGAGTTGAGGGGAGTATGGTTGTGGCCCACCTGGGCCAAGGATGAATTTACATTGACGATCTACCATAGTTTTAGGGTGGATTTTCTGACTGCGATGGGTTCCCCCTAATTAATGGTACTGAGGGGGCGGTGGGGCTGGGCTTTCTTTTCGACTTGTGTCATGTTCTTCTTCTGCTTTTCTTTTCCGGTACTTGCGTCGCTCACCTTTACTCCCATTCTTGGGAAAATATAAGAAAGATGAAGAAGAAGAAGAAGAAGGAGGGAATATATATATATATATATATATATATATATATATATATATATATATATATATATATATATATATATATATATATATATATATATATATATATATATATATATATATATATATATATATATATATATATATATATATATTTAAATTTATTCTCTTATGCACGAGAAACACTTTTGCTACAAAAAAACCACAAGGAAAATGAAAAATTGATTTTACCGAGCACTTTCGTGTATTTTTCTACACATTTTCAAGGTGTAACAATAATTTTTATTATAATAATAATTATAATAATTATTATTATTATTATTATTATATTATTTTTATTATTATTTTATTATAATATTATTATTCTTTTAATATTATTTTTATTATTATTTTTGTTATTATTATTATTATTATTATTATTATTATTATTATTATTATTATTATTATTATTATTATTATTATTATTATTATTATTATTATTATTATTATTATTATTATTATTTTGCTTTGTGATATTTATCTGTGATAACTTTGTTTTAATTGCTTTTAATGTTTTAATTTTTAATATTGTTAGATTATTATTATTATTATTATTATTATTATTATTATTATTATTATTATTATTATTATTATTATTATTATTATTATTATTATTATTATTATTATTATTATTATTATTGTGGGTGTTGTTATTATTATTTTTCATTATTGTCGGTTTTAATGTTGGTGTTATTGATGTTATCGTTAATAAATGTACTCTCAGTTGTTATTTACATTATTTTAATTTTATTTTTAATAATTTTATTATTTTTATTGCAGTTTTTTTACTTATTTATGAATTTCTTTTGAATTAAAAATTTGTTTTGGTTGGTTGTGACTTTTTGTTGGGTCTTGA
>JABUQX010104746.1:0-2500 GCA_015478945.1 Trachelipus rathkii | reverse complement strand
ATTGACATAGAACAACGAAACTTGATATACAGCCTTTTTAGATTGTATCTTAGATGTATCCGGGGTAAAATGACCGATTTGGCCAAATTCTGGGACCGGCCCCCAAATCTGAAATATTGACATAGAATGATGAAACTCGGTATACAACCTTCTGAGGATGTATCTTAGATGACCCCAGGTGTAAAATGACTGTGGGTGCCCCAGACGGGGTACTCACCCCAAAATCTGAAATATTGACATAGAACAACGAAACTTGATATACAGCCTTTTTAGGTTGTATCTTAGATGTATCCAGGGTAAAATGACCGATTTGACCAAATTCGGGGACCAGCCCCCAAATCTGAAATATTGACCTAGAATGATGAAACTCGGTATACAACCTTCTGAGGATGTATCTTAGATGACCCCGGGTGTAAAATGACTGTGGGTGCCCCAGACGGGGTACTCACCCCAAAATCTGAAATATTTACATAGAACAACGAAACTTGATATACAGCCTTTTTAGGTTGTATCTTAGATGTATCCAGGGTAAAATGACCGATTTGACCAAATTCGGGGACCAGCCCCACAAAACTGAAATATTGACATAGAATGATGAAACTTGGTATACAACCTTCTGAGGATGTGTCTTAGATGACCCGTGTGTAAAATGACTGGCCAGGTGCCCCAGACGAGGTACTCACTAAAATATGAAATATTGACATAGAACAACGAAACTTGATATACAGCCTTTTTAGGTTGTATCTTAGATGTATCCGGGGTAAAATGACCGATTTGACCAAATTCGGGGACCAGCCCCCAAACCTGAAATATTGACCTAGAACGATGAAACTCGGGATATACCTTTCATATCTAGTACTCATATCATATATGGGTTAAATATCCGTACACATCCCAAAGGGGGGTCACCAGCCCCACAAAACTGAAATATTGGCGTAGAACAACGAAACTTGGTATACATCTTTCTTATGATGTATCCTCGATACAGAAAACAAAAAAAAAATTAAAAAAATAAAAATTTTAAAAAAAAAAAAAATTAAAAAAATTTAAAAAAATTTAAAAAAAAAAATTAAAAAAAAAAAATTTTTTTTAAAAAAAATAAAAAATTTTAAAAATTTTTTAAAAAAATTAAATTAAAAATTTAAAAAATTTTAAAATTTTTTTTAAAAAAATTAAAAAAAATTAAAAAATTAAACATTTTTTTTTATCTTTTAAGTTTATAACAAAAAAATTTACGTTTTTTATATAAATCAAACACCCTCAAAAGCCTCTGGAGCCTCTGGAGCCTCTTGAGCCTTCCCGGCCTCTTCCCAGCCTCCCAAGCCTCCCGACCCTCGCCATCTATGATCTATTGACCCCGGCCTCCTCAACCTCCCCTCCCTCACACCCCTCCCCATCTATGATCTGTTGATTCATGTCATATTTTGTATAACATAACACAAAACTTTTATTTATTTTTGTTTTATATGCTTTAAACAGTTTGTTTTTACTAAAATTTACGCTTTTCATATTTATAACTTAAGAAATTTGTGTTTTTACATACCCTAAATCAGTAAATCAAACCACCCACCCCTCCCCATCCCTACCCAAATGCTGGATATTTATACATTAACATAGTAATATTTAACAAATTTTTATCATAACCTTGTCTAATTATCATACTGATCAATGAATATATGCTAACATTAACAAAGATCCATACTTAACAACAGTAAAGTAACTAACATTGAGTGCAGAACGGAACCTACTTACACGTTTTCTAACATGTCACTGATATTTTTACATTAACATAGTAATATTTAACAAAATTTTATCATAACCTTGTCTAAATATCATACTGATCAATGAATATATGCTAACGTAACAAAGTTTTCATATTAAAAACTAACATAGCATCATCTGAACTACGAATATAACATACATTCACAAAAACCTAACACATCTTAAACAGGAATAAACAGGTAACATTAACAAACTTAAGTTCCATACTTACCAACAGTAAAGTAACTAACATTGAGCGCAGAACGTAACCTACTTACTTTTTCTAACATATCACTGAGGTTTTACATTAACATAGTAACATTTAACAAAAATTTATCACAACCTTGTGTAAGTATCCCTACTGATCAATGAATATATGCTAACGTAACAAATAGTTTTCATATTAATAAAGCAAACATAGGATCATATGAACTACGAACATAATGTACACTCACAATCCTAACACATCTTATACACGAATAAACAGTCAACATTAACAAAGTTCAATACTTAACAACTGTAACGCAACTAACATTTGCATACAATACGTAACTTATTCACATTTTCAAACATATCTCTAACATATCATTACTATTTTCATATTAACACTGTAATATTTATCATCACCGTACCTAATTATCATGCTGATCAACGAATATATGCCAACGTAACAAAGTTTTGCCCTTAACAAAGCTAACATATATCATAGTCTAAACCAAAATATAACACACACCGAAAA
>JABUQX010104745.1:25000-55164 GCA_015478945.1 Trachelipus rathkii | reverse complement strand
GGTAACTTTTATTTAAGACAAAACGCTGGTAATGGTACAAAAGATAATATCCCCAAAATTTGTCCCCCTATTTCGTAAAATATCTTATATTATATCATATATATTTTATATATAATTATATATAATATATATATAGATATTATATATATTATATAAATTATATATATATAATATATATATTATATATATATATTATTATATATATATATATATAGATTATATATATATATATTAAAAGTATAAATACCAAAATATTAAATTCTAAGAAAAAAGGATATATTTTATATAAAATTTCATATAATCATCTAAATATGCTAACTTTAATCGCGGGGCATGAGAGTGAGCAAAATTGATAACATTTGAGTTATTGTCAATATTTCGATGTATGTAAGGAAGGGCAAGTTAACAAGTCTTTTCATCTCCAATAATATCTCTCAAGAGTCATCAAAGATATGTTAAAAATCTAGATTAATTTTGAAGCAGTATACAGGGGTAAAATTGCAAGTATTTGCAACAAGATGTGTATTATTTTGTTTAAATTGTGACTTCGACAAGAAACTAGTTTGTGTATTTGCAGATTTTGGCGATCTGTGCTGTGAGCATTTCAAAACTTCCACTTAAACCCATTTCGTTGCCTTAATAAATCCCTCATTTGGCTTTCGAGAGTCTTCCCATGTTAAAATGTTTACATCTTTTATCTTCTCATACTGGCCAAATTACACATGTTACGGTATGACAAATGCTAGAAAGATATTTCATTATGATTTAAAAACCTTTCTTCTAATTGATTATTAAAGTCATCCAAAAAATGTATAGCCACGGATTAGGATAATAATTCTGTGGGTCGATATGTGAGGTTTGGTGAGGGATATAAACATTTCTTATGTTTAGTTGGGCATTTGCTTACTAGAGAAGTGATGGGAGTTCAGAGATACCACGTCTCGTAAGAGTGGTGTCCTTATCAGCGTTATCTGATAGAACTGATAAGAACACATGTTTTGAAATTCTTAATTATTTTTCATTATTTCGTAATTATTATCAGTAGAGGTTTTGTTTTCCTATAAAAATACAATTTTAATTATTATTATTATTACGCATTGTCAATCGAGTCGTTTTTACGCACATCCGACTCCGAACTTGCTCAGGTACAGTTGATTCAAGCCAAATCGGTAGTGTGATCTGACGATGGTATTATTATTATTCATTATTATCATTATTATATATAATTCATTATTATGAAATGGATTTGGCTCCGGCCCAGCTCAGCTATGCTCCGATTATTACTGAATGGATTTAGAGTTATTTTGTCTGTGCATCAATTTGATAGGGTAGTGTGGATGTTGGTAACTGCTGTGTACGATACGTCCCCCTGGGTCCCCGAAGGGACCCCCCCCCCATAAAAAATCGAAGTGTAATTTGCTGAAATTTTGTGAGAGGATTAAGAGTGTAATTTCTAGAAGAGTTTTATTGGATATCGAGAGTTGGCTCCGCCACCGGTGCTGGTCGGTCGCCGGAACCTTTTGAAAAATAAGATGATTATAACAACAAATTGGTGTTTATATGGTTATCGGTCCGTAGATCACGAATATTGATGGTTATAAGTCCATACATAGTGTCAAGGATCACAGAAGTATTCCACCCCCAACATTAAATATTGAGTAGAATGCTGAAACTCGGTATACACCTATCATCAGAAGTATCATCTACTGTTGTCATTGTTAATTATGTGAGGACCCCGAGGGGAGGCTAGCCCTTAAAACTTGAATATTGACATAGCGATGAAAACTGTATACACCTATCATATAAATTATAAGGTATCATGTCGCTGAAGCCTGCGTTAAATTATGGTGAGCACCCAGGGGATGTGGCCCCTCAAAAACCCTGGAATTATGACGTAGAAGGCTAAAATCGGTTTCAAACCTTATCATATAGATCATTGCCTCGAACCAGTGTTAAAGTTATGTGACACCCAGGGTGCTTCCCTCAAAAACCTTGAATATGACATAGAAGGTGAACTCAGGGTATTTACACCTAATCAATATGTACCATTGCTGAAGACAGTCTTCAAATGTAGTGAGCACCCATGGGGGTCTCTGGTACTGACCCCAAAAATCTGAAATATTTTGACATAGAACATGCAAGCTCGTATATTAACCCATCATATAATACTCACATCAGTATATGTGTTTAAATAGCCGTAACCCCCTTAAACGGGTCCACCCGACCCCGAACCGAAATATGACATGAACCTATGAACTCGGAATATAACCCGATCATATAAGTACTCACATCATATATGGGTTTTAAAATAAGACCAACACACCCCAAAGGGGTCTCCGGAGCACCCCAACCTGATAATTACTGGCAAGAACGACAACTTGATACATCTCCTTAAGATCTCCATACAGAAAAGAAAAAAATAATAAAAAAAAAAAAAAATATAAAAAATTAAAAAAATTAAAAAAATTGAAAAAATAAAAAAAATTAAATTTTTTATTTAAAAATTTAAAAAAAAAAAAAAAAAAAAAAAAAAAAAAAAAAAAAAAAATTAATAATAAACATAATCCATCTTTTTATTATAACTTAAAATTTACCGTTTTAATTATTCAAGATACCCTTCTAGGCCTCCTGAGCCTCTGATCCTCTTGAGCCTCAACCCATCACCTCCCCCGCCTACGACTCTCTCCATCTATGACTATTGGTTTCATGTCATATTTTGTGTATAACATAACATAAAACTTTCTTTTATTGTTTGGGGACAAAACATTTGTTTTTACTTAAAAATTTACGCTTTCTATATATAACTTTAAGAGATTTTGTGTTCTTGTACTCATACCCTAAACCTGTAAATCAGTAAATCAGCCACCAGCCCCCCCCTAACCTCCTGCCCCCAGATCGGTCTATTTTTACATTAACACAGTAATATTTAACAACATCTAACAAAAATTGCCTAATTATCATATGATCAATGAATATATGCTAACGTAACAATTTTTCCACATCAATAATCTAACATGCTCATATCAGAACTAAGAGTATACATGTACAACGACAATCCAACACGAGAAATTAACACCTTTTTCAAACATATCAATGATATTTTTACATTAACATGTTATTGTTGATCTAAATTTTTATCATCTCCTTGTCTAACATACATACGAGACAATGTCTCTCTTTTGAGCGTATCTACTTCTTCTGAGTTTTAAAGCTACATAGCATCATCTGAACTCGAATATAACGTACACTCACAAACCTAATAATCTTAACAATGAATAAACAGTTAACATCTGAACACACTTCTACTTAACAACAGTTAAAGTAACTAACATGTTGAGCACAGAACGTAACCTACTTAACTTTTTCTAAACATATCACTGGTCATATTTACATTAACATAGTATAACATTAACAAAAATTTATCACAACCTTTGTGTAAGTATCTTACTGATCAACGAATAATATGCTAGCGTAACAAGATTTTCATATATAAAGCAAACATTAGGATCATATAACTACCGAAGATATAATGTTACACTCACAATCCTACAATGCTTATACACGAATAAGCAGTCAACATTAACAATAGTCCATACTTAACAACTCTACGTAACTAACATTTGCATACAATACGTATTATTCAACTTTATTTCAAATACTTGTATATTTTCATCAGTTATTTTTACATTAACACCATGACATTTAACAAAAATTTATCACCACTGTGTGTAATTATCATCGACCAACGAAAATACCTAACGCAACAAAATTTTCACATCAATAAACTAACATATCATAACATGATGTAAAACAATATAAGTATAACACTCGTAAATCCCAGACATACCTTATGCGAATGAATAAATCTCTAACATTAACAAAGTTCACACATTACAACAGTAAAGTAACTACCGTTGCATACAAAAACATATAAACTATTCATACGTTTTCAAACATATTTCTAACATATCATTACTATTTTCGTATTAACACTAATATTTATCATCACCCGTAACCAATTATCCATACTGATCAACGAACTAATATATATTAGCCAATCGTAACATAAGTTTTGGGGTTACAAACGTAACATATCATTAGTTAACAAATATAACACTAACAACGAATAAACCAACACAGCCTTAAGCAAGAATTAAACTGCTAATATTAACAAATTCGATTACTTAACAACATAGTAAGTAACTAAAACGCTATAAAACGAACAGGTACGAAAGTGATGAAAGTAAATATTCATTAACAAATCAGATATAAGCGATAGTGTATTGTTTATTTTATAATTTTCATTTCCTTTTAAACCTTTTTTTTTTAAAAAAACTTTTATTTTTTTAATTTTCGTTTAAACTTTTTGTTTTTATAAAACTTATTATATTTTAATGTTCATTTTCCTTTAAAATTTTTGTTTTTAAAAACCTTTGTATTTTATTATTCTTTAAAAAACTGTGTTGTTTTTTAAAAAAAACTTTGAATTTTTAATTCATTTTTTAAAACTTTTTTGTTTACTTAAATTTACACTTTTCAAGTTATAACGATAAAAAATTTGCGGTTCTTACCAACCCTAAAACGTTAAATCACTAAATCAGTAAATCAATTAACCCACCATACCCTCCCCAACCATCGCTGGATCTACTCTGGTATTGATCTATGATACATTGTGATCTGTTTTTTTTCTTTTCATCTTGCATATAACATAGCATAAAAAATATGTTTCTTGTATATTCTCCTTTAGATACAAAACAAAAGTTTTCACTTCTTAGTGGAAATTATAACCTGATGATAAGAATCATAATGTATATATATATTGCCTTAACATTACCGGTAATTGTGATCGGACGTTTATAGATGAGCGAGAGCGGATTAACTATATTATTCCTATGCTTTAACATATCATATTTATAAAATATAGAACGTTCCTTTCACATCTTTTTTTTTTGTTTTTATTATTTTTTTATAGATAATGTGATAGCGTGTGGATTAACTTTTTTTTTTGTTTTAAATTATATACTTAAGTTTGTTTATTTTTTTTTTGTTTTTATAAAGAATTTTATCTTAAAAGTTTATGCGTGATCAATTTACATCTGGTTTTCAATCCCGCCAGTTTAAAACATATTTTATATTTTCATAAAGCAATTTTTTCCTTTGATGCAGAATATAATGTTTTATCTATACCTAACAAATACCATACTTGGAAACAGGAAAGTAACTGACGTTGCTTGCACAGACCGTACCCATATTCACACTTTTCAAACATATTTGTAACATATCATTGTTATTTTACAATTAAACATAGAACATTTTAACAAAATTTATCATAACAACTTAGAAGAAAATAATGCTGACGTAACAAATAGTTTTCACATCAATAATCAAACATGACAATATTAATGAATATGAACTGAGAGCATGACAAAAGCGGCGGAACCTTAAATTCGAAATAAATGAGCTAACTTTAAACAAAAGTTCCATAACTTAACAACACTATAATAATCTAACAATGTATACAGAACGAACATGTACGAAAGATGGTTCCCTGTTTCACTAGCACTTATAATACAAGTCGACGAATTGTCAACTCCTCCCACTTCGAAACATTACGCGAATACACACTATTCTATGTTGTTCGTTGTCAAAACATTAACGCCAATTACTATGATCCTTGTTTGACACAGGGTCAACATAAAAAGAATTTATAAACATTTTGTTTCTACTAATTTTTGTTTTATAACAACTCTAAAAAACTTTTTTTATATTATTCTTTAAACTTTTTTTACTTAAAAATTTTATTCTTTTTATTTTTATACCATAAAAAATTTTGTAACTTTTACATAACCCAAAAGCAGTAATCAAGCACACACCACCCTATCTCCTTCCTCATCGTTCCTACCCCCATGATCTATCGAAAACTATTGATCAAGTCACATCTCGGTTCACTTTTAGGATAACATTATCTAAAACATAGTTCTTTATACTACTGATCAACAATATATGCTAACGTACAACAAAGTTTTCACAATTAATTAAAAACTAACATAGCAATTACATCCGTCATAAATAGCGAATAATGTCAACAAACAAACCTAACACATCAAACCCAATAAAGCGGTTAAACATTCAACAAAGCCCCACACTTAACAACATTAAAGTAACAAAAATAGCGCTCAAAAAACGTAACCTTATTACACTTTTTCAAGCATATATCTCATTTTTCAGATATTTAATTTTATTAACATGGTAATTTATTAAACAAAATCATATATTGTAAACTTTTTTATACAACGATCAACGAATATAGGCTACCGTAACATAGTTTTCACTCATTACATAAACTTAATATGATCATCTGAACTAAAAGAAATAAATCCACACCGACACAACCTTACAACACACCTTTAAACATGGAATAAACTGTTAACGTTACAAATGTTTCATACTTAACAAACTAAAGTAACTATCATAACATACAAAAACGTAACCTATTCACACTATTGTCAAGCATATCTCTAACATATCAATGTTTATTTTTACATTAACATGTGTATTTAACAAATATTTTATCTATAACATTGCTAATTAAAGAGATGGATAAACTAAGAAGTATTACCGCAAATAAATTGACATGCAGCCAAAGTAAATAGGCCATAACCCGATAACTAAGAAAAATAATGTACAACGACAACCTAACACAGACTCTACCTATGCGAATAAATGCTCACATAACAAAGTTTCCACACTTCAACAACAAGCCTCGTTAAAGATTATCAACCAACTAAGCGTAGAGTGCCTTGGCGAATTGCATCATCCTACCAGCACACGCGAAAATGTCCACTACTGTAAGAAATAGGGTATAAACAATCCTAAAGGTAAGGGCATGTCTTCTTTCAAACCCAATAAAAGAGCGTAACAAGGATATAAACACACGAACGAACCATAACTTCAAAATATACAACATGCCATATACAACATTTGTGAATAAACATTAACAATTCTCATAATTTGTATTTTCATATCTAGACCTAACGAGCAATTCGTTTCACACTTATATATGACTTTTCCTGTTTTCACTAGGTATCAATACAATTCGAGATTTGCTCAAACTCCTCCCATTTTCGAAACATACACAATACCATTGATTCTGTTTTGTTAACAACGATTTCCACCACTTAACAACAGTGAGAGAATCATTACAAAATCTAAACCTACTCATTACTTTCTCAAGCAATACCTCTTAACATAACATGTTAATTACATTAACATAGTTAAATATTAACAAATATTATTCATAACTTGCTTAGATTATCATTACTAATCAACGAAGTTAACGCTATCGTAATAAGTTTTCCACATTCAATAAAGCTAAAAAAAAGTTAAAATAACCCGAGCTATGAAAATAGTGTACAACGGACAAACCTAATCACACTGACGCAACGAATAACACTGTTAACATTACAAAGTCGCACGCACTTAACAGACGGTTAAAGTACACTAACATGCATACCAAATGTAACTAATCATACTTTTTCCAAGCAACATCTCATAACATATTAACGTTAATATTTACATTGACAAGTAATATTTGAAAAAAAAAATTATCACCAATTCCGAAAGGAGGTTAATTTTTTTATCATACGAATATATCGTTATTTCGTAACACTTTTTTACATTAAACTAGTAAAATTAACAAAAATCATCATAATCCATAACTAACATATCATAATCCCCACGATATTGGCTAGCTAACAAATTTCATTCCTATCAGAAGATACAAAATAACCAAAAGTTTTAACCATACACAACATAAAAACTATTCTCGTGAAAAAATATACATAATTAAAGTGTAATAGTTAGTGATTTTAAGGGCTTGAAAAAGCCAGTAAAGTAATAAACATTTGCATACAGAACGTAACATAGTCACGCTTTTTCAAACGTATCTGTAACAAATCATAGGTATTTTTACCTTAAACATAGTAAATATTTTAACAAAACATTTATCCAAAACCTACCATTATCACTTACATACTACGAATATTATTGCAACATAACAATGTTTCACACTTATAAAGCTCACATAGCTAACAATATGAATTAAGAAAATAATGTACAACTATAACAAAATTAACACAACTTACGCACTAAAAAACTTTACATTAACAAAATTCCACAACTTAACACTAGTAAAGTAACTAACTTGCATACAAAACGTAACCTATTCATGCTTTTTCCAAGACATATCTCTAACATGTTAACTTTAATTTTACTTAAAAAATGAATATTAACAAAATTTATTAAATAACCCTGTCAATTATCAACAGACCAGGTAAATAATACCTGTAAAATAACAAAACTTTTGGCAGACCATGTTTAAATAATACCTGGTGTAAATATCATACTTAATTGCAATAGTTTACTAGTAGTAAGTCAGTAAAATCAGTAAATCAACCATCAACCCCTCCCCGCCCCTCCAACCATGAACCTTTGATCTATTGACTATGATTCATTATATGTCGATGTATCATTTTCGACTAAACATAACACAAGAAAAAATAAGTTTTGATAACCTAAACCAATGATTATATGCAATCGTAACAAAGTTTTTTACTATTAAGAAAAAGCTAACATACCATGAACTTAGGAATTAACTACAATCGAACAAACCTATACAACCGTCATACCAGTACGAAGTATAACTACTAACATTAACACAACTTACTACTAAGCAACCAGTAAATAACCTAACACTCATACAAAACGAACTCTTGTGTCATACTTTCTCAAAAACATATCTCTAATCTATCAATGTTAATTTTACATAACATGGTATTAATATTTAACAAAAACTTTAAACTTTGGTGTAACGTTAATCATCATACAACAGTGATTATATTGCCAACGTAACAATTTATTTACATCAACTGTGAACTGGATAAGGAAGTCATCGTAACATCGTTCTAATATCATAATCCCCACGAATAATTGAGAACATAACAAAGTTTTAACCAAACCCAACATAAATAGTTCTTTATATACTAACCACGACATATGCTTAACCAACAAAGATTTTAGGCTTCCAATTAAAGCTAACATATCTATCGGCAATAAAGTATTAAATGTAACAAATGCAAACCAACATACTCGACGGGCAAATAATCAAGCTAACATCAGAACATTCCCTACTTATCAAAGGTAACGTAGCTAACAGGACATAAACTACGATATGATCCCACTTTTTCACGCAATCAGCAACAGGTAAAGCCCTAGCATCTAACAAATCCCTTAAAAAAGTTACCATTCTATCAAAAGATACCAGCATCTTGAATAATGAATTGACACTATCTTCGTTAATAGTTCATTCGATTATCAAGATATAACATCATATTGACCTAGATATAAACTAAACATATATTCAGAACTATTATAGGGCTAAGCCTAACACTTGCTTCAAACAAAAGACTTAACCTAGGCTCACGTTTCAAACACATCATCAGCTTTCATAATATTTCTTACAAAAAAATTCATATTCTCTAAAAAATCAGTGTTATTTCCACACTGTCATAGTAATATTCAACATAACGTACCTAACCTACGAATAAAAACAGTTTTCACTTTAAAACAGAGTATCTAAGCAACAATTACATTCCAGAGAAAAACCCTAGCGGATGCCCCTCTGATAAGATGATAAATCCTGAGAGGGGGATCCCACCGAAGGCGTGTAAGCGGCTTTGCAGCCTCACCCGAAGCTTAGCCTATACACCCTCCTTCAGGGGTAAATTTGCCCGACTTGATTCATTCTCACACAAGAACTTTGGAATAACATTCCTGAAAAAGCACACACTGCCATCACCTACCCATATCAGAGTTCTACACAATACACCAAGAGGACTAGTTCTCTTTATCACTTAATACGCTACCACCTAATTACTCCAAATTCCTAGAAAAACATCTTCCTAAACACAAATAAGAATAATCCACAACTAAAAAGTATTCGTTAAAATACAAAGAATCCGAATTCTAAAGCAACAAAATACATTAGCCCTTTACTCAAATAATATTGCAACTCAGAAATACCCACCATAGTTGATTCCCCAATAGACAAAGCAATAACTTCAATAGATTATTCACCCAAACAATCACAGCTATCGAACATCCCACCAATCAACCCTCTAAAAGTTTGCAGGATAATTCTAGCTTCTTTTTCATAACTCTCCGAATCTTCCTATCTCAGCACTCCCAAAAGGATTCTATCCCCAAAAGATTAATGGATAACAGCTCCCAATAGAGCTTTGATTAGGATGACCACTCTCTCATACGTCCGCGCTTCCCCTGAGAGCGTAATGGAAAAACGTCTCAACGTAAACCCGCAAACGTTCTAGCGTTCCTGAAGAGTTGAGACATCAAAGGGACCCAAGATCTCACACTTAAATCAAATTGTCCCAATTCTCCCATAATCTACTCACTGAGACATTACTGGCAATATCCCCAGTATCAATCTCAACCCAACGGAAACGAATAATTGACCCATATCCCAGACCCTAACACATTTCAAAAGATGGAACACCTGCCCTTCACATGGGAAACCACTCTATTATCCCTTAACACATTTCTGATCTGTTTTGGTAGTACTGGATCCGCCCCAGCCTAACATGAGCATTTGATTGCTCTTCCCAACACGCCCCAACACCCAACTAATATAGAACATGGTTGAACTGAAATTGATCTCGCATTTCAAGTGATAACCCCTTCACCAAATACCAAATCCTTCCCAAAGCAGCCTTCACCCAAAATCTCTGTTGTCAGACTATTTATTTTAACCTACCCAGAATTGTTGCCCCTCCTCGTCGAGATCCACACGTCTCAGCCTTTCCTCCCCATCTTAATCCACCTCCACACTACCCTACAGAACAGATGTCTCAAAAATATCCCATAATCACTTCACTGGACCACGACGACCTCACCTTATAGATCCGTCAATGTAGGAATCATCCCTTGGCCCAGGTCACATCCATTCTCCCCTCACAAAACCCCACCTGTCAATTAATTATGCACCTCTCTTCTCCCCTCTGCCAAACCACATTCCTCTTCTCCAGGTGTTCCTTTACTGACTCGATCAACTTTGTCTTCGGTCTCCTAGCCGGTCGTCCCAGCATGTCACACTATACAATCTGCTAACCATCTTGCATCCTCTTGTACGATGACCAACATCTTCCAATGTACTCAGGTATATATATATCATATATTATATATATATATATTAAATAAATTATTTATATATATTATATAATATTATATAGTATTAATTAATATATATATATGATATAGTATAACAAAAAAAATAATGTTCTTGTTGTAAAAAAAATAAAGTAAATATATAAGGAAATGTCATCCTACAAAGGTCCTGCTGCATTATAACTTTAAATTATAAATGTTATATATTCGTTTAGAGCAGCTGGTTCCCAACTTTTATAGGATACATTTACCCATTAAAGCCCGTTAATATTAGCAAAACCCCCAAAGAAATTAGTTAAAAGCAATATTGCTTTAGCTATTGCCTTTTTTTTCTTTAAATTTGTGGCGAAATAATGATAATATTATTTTTAATTAATTTTATTCATGCAAACAAAGAAAAACAACGTTCTTTAGCATTTATTATAATCAAGCTAAATAATGTGAAACAGTAAAGTAAAAGTAATGAGGACTGGGATATTGCCTGTTAACATTTTGTTTAATATTTGTGCGCAGCTCGACCAAATGCACACGTAAAGTTGATCCAATGGTTCAATCGGTCCGCTTTGTTTTCATTTCATCCATTGCCGAAAATTACACTTCACGCCCGTAATTTATGTAGCGATGGGTCAGATTTTTAATGCTTCTCACTAATCCAATAATGGAAATACTCGTCACCAATACTTTCCCCAAAATGTGTTTTGAAATTTATGTTAGTGTGTTGTCTCAATTTCAGTATTGAATCATCCTCATCCATAAAAGGTCTTACACAACAAGCATTTACACTTTCGATTTTCCAAACAGGAAAATATATGTCTGAGTAGAATGACTCTGATGACAGTGGAGAGTATATCTGGTGAATGCGATTTATCATCTTCCGTTCGAAGCCACTGTTATTCTGGAATTCAAATCATTCCAACTCCAGTGGCGGTTGTTAAAGCTGCCAAGTTTAAAGAAAGGCATAACTTTATCTGAGCTTTGTAAATATCCTCCGCTGAAGTGAGTAACTCAATACTATTATTTCTACCGAAGAGATCCGCAATATGCCAGTTTGGAAATTAATACAATTATCGTTATTTGGCGAAGTAACTCTTTCTCTCTTATCCTTATCCTTATGCCGTTTTTTCATTTCCAGATAACAAAGCAATTTCTTCTCGAGGCTCGAATATTAGGTGCAACACCGTGCCCCGAGATAACCAAAGCACTTCTGTGTGTAATAACAGCACTGTCAAATTTGCCTCCAAATTTTTATCTTATCCAATCATGCGCATAACAAACAGGCAAGATCAATATTACTTGAAGCCAAATTGTGAAATCCCAGATTATATTCTTCGCGTAATAATCGGTCTTGACAGAGTGCTAAGATAACTTGGAGCTGATACTAAAACAGCAAAAAATTATTCGACTAACAATCTATTGGTTCTCGTCAAAACAAATATAAATATGTCAGGCTAATGTAAATCTGCAGAGGATTCAACACACTATGCACATCACACATTTTGGCTAGCGGCAGCATAACATACTGCTTTATCTCAAATCATAACAAACTATCTAGCCGCCGTATGCGGCACGGACCTTGTACTTCGTAATTTACGGTAATAAAATTTGACCTTAAATTTTCAATTTCATCTACTATCACTACTGATTAGTTATTAAGTAGTCATAATCTGATGCAGAAATGTCTGTCACGTAATTTTTTTTGTGACTGTCAGATGATCTAATCAAGCATACCTTATCATTTACCCCTCGGAAAATCTCATTTAACCCCTTGTAATTACTCCCAGGTTGGGAATCGGCTGGTTCTAGAGAGACGAGAAGGATGTAAAGAATAGGAAATCTCTTGAGGGAAAGTTCCTCTTCCTACCGCTAAGAAGAGAAACTACGAATCGCAAATAACATTTAGCATTATGCTAATGAACATATATTTACTGATATTCAAAATGTTCATACAGTATGCAGCAGTTGTTTGTTGATGTCTGAAATGCTGAGGAAATCTTACCTCTGTAGCGCAGATTTATAGTCACAAATAGTCTGATTTGCTCCTTGCGTGCACAATCTTATAATTTACTGACAAAAAAAAAAAAAAAAATAAAAAGAAAAGAAAAAAAAGAACAAATCACTAACATGAATTCAACATAGTTTTGAATCAGTTAATTTGAAAAAAATATATTTTTTTTCCTATTCTTCGTAAATGTATTACGAATTTGTGTTTTTTTTTATTAATATTTATTGTTAAATACAGTAGCCATTATATATCCATGATCATCTGTCCTCCAATCTCTACCGATCCCTCTCCCTCAAGACCTCCTTTTATCATTTCAACTCAATTATTGTTTATCCCTTGGCACCCATAGATACTTTATTTCTGTATTCTCAATTTAATTAAAATTTCGCTCTTTATGCCTCACTCACTATTCGAGACGTTTCTATAAATTGTTCTAGTAACTGATAATAAGCTGTGAACTCAAACTAGCAAGTAATACCTGAAGAAATAGTTCATTTTCTTTACGGCTTTTGCATGTGTTTCCTATTTTCTTTGATTACATCCAATGGACCAGAACAAATTATAACTCTGTCGCTGTCAACAGAATTTAAAGAAACATTTTGTAACAAGCGGAAGTAACTGGCAACAATTTTAGGTGATATGCAACATCAAAAAGAAGCTCCTTGTTGTTGCTTCAGTATGGACGAGGCCTTAAGCCTTGTCCACACACTTAAGTAACTAACAAATAACATTTGTTGTGTCCATGGTTTCCCTAAAAATTCTCTACTTATTACTGAACAATTAAACGCTCCACAATAAGAAATTAATGTTTTATTAAACGTACATCAAAACTAAGTTAATTAAAAAGCTAATATGTTATATTTATATTAAGAATTTGACAATCTTTATATTTAAATATATATTATAATATATTATTGAAAGTTATCAAATATATTATATATATTATATATATATATATTATATATTATAATATATAATCAAAGAGAGATGCATAGTTTTTAGATTTCTCTGACATTATATTCGAAACATACACTTTCATATTTGAGACAAAAACTAATCAAAACACTTGGAAAAAAATTCTTAACATATATGTAAGAAAGTCCAAATAAACAATCATATAACAAAAAAACTTTCTTTATATCTTTGTCAGTTCAATTTATGAAGAATATTAAGTACTATGCCTCTTAACGTGCACATCATATGAAAAATCGTTTGTCTATATTGCAACAGATTTTCCTCAAATGAGCAAACCTGCCAAAAATGAGAGCTTTATTTTTACGGAATGAATAATAGCGCATAATTAGGATTCCCTCAGGAGATACACAGCAGTTTTAAAGCCGTTCCGTGGCAGAAATGCATCTAGTTGAAAAAGAAAAAGTTATATATAGTATAGTATAAGAGTATATATATATATTATATACTATATATATATTAATATATATTATATATATATATATATATAAGTAATATATAAATATAATATATATATTATATAATAATATATATATATAATATAATATATAAATATGTATATATATTATATATATATATATAATATATAGATATATATAAATATATAATAGATATATAATATACTATATATGATTTATATATATATATACTATATAATATATACTATATATATAGTATATATATATTATGAAGCTAATGAAGAAGCTGATGTTAGTAGTGCGAAAGAAGTATGTGGATGTGCTAAAGTAGGAAGTAAGAATGTTAATAGTGAGTGGAGTGGTGGAATGAAGAGGTGATGCAAGCTGTTAAAAGTAAAAAAAGAAGAGTGGTTGAATGTACTAAAAGCCAATGATGAGGTTTCAAACAAAAGATATTTGAAATTAAATCAGAAGGAAAAAGGAATACTAAAAGATGCATACAAAGGAGGAAAAAAAGAGGTAAGAGGTAAATGAACAGTCTGAAAGGATAATGAACAGGGATGGTGCTTTCGTAACTGATGAAATGAATGTGGAAAAGCGTGGAGGGAACAATTCGAAAATTTGCAAAACATTGACAGAAATAAAAAGGTGATAGTGAATGTGTGTGGGTTTGATGGTGCAAGAAGAAATAGGTTTTGTGGGGATAAGGACATTAGTAAGGAAGAGGTAATGGGTAGAGTTGTAGTAAGTATGAGTCCAGGTATTTATTTTATTTTTTTGTTTGTCACATATTTATTTATTTATTTATTTATTTATTTATTTATATTTATATTATTTATGTTTTTGGTATGATTGTGGAATGCAAGGTGAGTGAGTGTGAGTGGTGGGTGTTCAGACGACATCGGTAAACTTGCTATCCTTTCACCTGTTTCTTCAGTTTTGTTTTCCTTGCATTTTGACTTTTCTTTCCGCGCGATCGTCTGGCATTCACCGCTCTGTTGAAAGTGCGTGATTGTTGTTTTGCCGTTTTAAATGTTGTATTACGCTTGATTATTATTATTTTTAGAGTTAATAATTGATATAATTGCTTTTCGATTCTGTGAGTTTGAAGGTGTGACATCGTGGGAGGAAATCTTGGTGCAATACTGGATCTTTATTCAACATCACATATTAATTTAAGAGTCTATATTTATATCATTATGCAGTATTAATTTTTTAGTATATATATTATTATATTATATTATTTATTTTTTTTTTATTTTTTTTTTTTTTGTGATTGGCTGTCTTGCATGTTGCTATAATATGTTAGGTTTGATAATTCAGTTTGCAATGGGTTGCCAGTTGCATTTTTGTATCAGCGGTGTTTCTTTTGCTATCAATGCTTTTAGTTTGACTCTTTGATGCCTTTTTGTATCATCGCTTACGCGCGTCAAACATAAGATAAATGATTGACAATACCTATCTGTCCATTAGGATCATGTTGTTTGGGTTTATGGATCTTGTAACATTTATGCTCATTTTCATTTATTTTTATTTATTTTACCATTTGATTATTTTTTACTGATTAATTGTCTCATTAATTATTCACTTTAGTAATCAGTTAACATAATATTATTGATCATTGGTCTTGATGGATTTAATGTCTTAGTTCAAAATTTTATTTTAATATATCAAGATTCTTTGGGTTAATTAACGTTTTTTAAAAATGTTCATTTGTCAATTTTCATTTTATTTTTTTATGGTATTATCCTGAGTTGGCCAATGAAAAGTCGGATAAAGATTGGCAGTACTCCGGGTTACCTACAAAATTATATGAAAATGGACTATATATAAGGTGAAACCTAAATAGGGATTTGGCTAACCATAAGGTTCCGGGAAACCATAAGGCAGTGGTACTAAAATGAGACATTATCAGTCAGAATCATAAGAACTGCAACCAGAGCCAAAAACTTAAACTATGAATTATTTTCCTTTTTGGTGGTACAAATAAATTATTTATTAATGAATCTATTCGTGAAGAAAAATAAAATTTAATAATGCGAAATAAGGTATTTATAAAGATACTCTATATTTATCTATCTCCATACACTGTGTGTCATTGTATTATATTTCTCTATATTCGTTTGTTCATTCTATTGGATATACTCATGTAATCTTTGTAAAATTTTATGACAATATTAAGGTTAAATTGAATTAATGTATGGTTATTTGGTATAGATGGAAAATTTAAATAACTAATATATCCTCCTTTTCTATGAGTAAATAAAGCTATGTTGTAATGTTTATGTCTTTTCTGCATTTTAATTTTTATAATAATACTTTTTGAGGAAAACACTAATACGAAGAATATCTCTTCAATTTCCCTCGAAAAACAAGCCACGGTAATATTAGTTAATATAAAATAATAATATATTATAGTTGTATTTTCTATATATATAGTAAGAATATATATATATATATATATATTACTATATTATTATGATATTATATATATATTTATATATATTTATATATAAATTTGTAGTTTCAATTGCGAGAGGTCAATCATATTTGTGGCACCCAATGTGCTGCATACTGAGGAGCTACCCCAATGTAGCGCTATTAGGGATTTAGCTACATATGAGGAGTTACCCCATATGTAGCACATTGGATTAAGCTATAATATGAAAGCTAACCCATATTTAGGCTCTAATTGATGAGATGAGAGAGGGGATGTAAGAAATGGAAGAAAGTATGGAAGAGAGAATGGCGTCAAGAATAGATAACTTAATGAATAAGAGATTTGCGAAGGAGATGAAGTGAATGGGGTAGGGGCAGAGAAAATGGTGACCTCTACTCCTAGGGTAGAACGACAGAAGAAAGGAATGGATGTGGAAGACGAGAATGGATTGAGTGATGGGGAGGATATTGCATAGATCAAAATTAACATAAAGATTAAGAAAAAAACTTTAAAAAAACTGATTATAAAATGCATTGTAACAGGCATAAAGACTGATAATGCAGGAATCTCATTGATGGTGTGAATCATGTGAAACCACGACAAAAGCAGAGTCCAAATTCCCACTTTCCATTGCCAATGCTAACGAAAGTAAAAGATATGATTGTTGAAATTACTAATCTAATGTCTAAATATAATATCAAGAATTTACCAAAATTTGAAATTCCATGCGAATATTAATTAATACGGAAGATTGTAAGAATAACATTTAAGAGACCAATAAAAGAACATATTTAAGTAAAGCAGCGAATGTTGGATCAGGTTAGGAGAATGAAAGACGGCGTGAAACATAAAAAGGTGAATGATTTTGACAAGGAAAGAAAGGGTAAGAATGAACGGGTGAATATGTATGCGCATAGATTAGAAACACTGGCACGAAAGAAGTTTGGGGATGACGACGTGAATGAGAATAAGAGGTTGATGAAAATTTTTTGGAAACTATTCCAACTCTGGTGGCTGAGTATATTACTGAGAGGAGGAAAGAGAAAATGAAATGAGCAGGAGAGCGATTGAGATGGGAGGATGTGTTAGAAATTGTGGAAGACAAAGAATTTGAAGGGAATGAAAGAGAGGAGAATGAATGAAGGGATGTGTATAGTGGTAGAGGAATGAATGAGAGGGCTTCACCGCCACCTCAGTATAGGTCTTATAGGGACGCCCTTAAAGCGAACCCCAATGAGGTGATGGTGAAATTCCTGGAAGATTTTTATGGTGGAGGAAGCGATGAAAGACAGGTGAATGCAGGATGTGTGAATGGCTAATGCTAGTCGACAAGTAGTGGAAATGTGAATGTGAGAGGAAATGGTATGTATAATCAAGGGATTGGAAGTTGAGTGAATGTAACGAACCGAGAGAATGTGAATAGAGATGTGAAGTGTTTCCGGTGTGGGAAGACAGGACACATGATTTCAGAATGCAGGTGGGCAAATGGTGCTTGTTTTAGTTTTGGGCAAGTGGGTAACATGGCCTTGAACTGTAGGGACCCGCAAAGGGCTGGGTGTAGGAGATGTGGAGGTATAGATCATTGGGTGCGTGACTGTCCACAGGAGGTGAGATTGATGAAGCAGTTGGTAATGTGTTAAGAGGGACCTTTTTCGGATGTTGCACGTCCCCAAGATATACAGTTGTTACTTAAATGAGAAATTAGCATGTAGCTGGTATGTGTTGGTATGAACGGCACCGGGAGGAAGTCTATAGTGAAACGGTATGCATTGTATGGCAGATTGGATATGATGACCAGTTCATTCAGTGATAGTCAGCAGTTGAGTATCAATAGGAAATTTAAATGTAAGTGAGTCATGGTTAAACAGTCATGAGGATATTTGAGTCCGAAATGCAGTAGAATGGGGTAAAGTGGTGGACGCTAATGTGACATGGGACAAAGTAGTAGTAAGAGAGCAAGTCGTGAAAGTGTTTATCGGTTTCACATGTTATGAGTGTAGGTTTGCGTATTGAGTAAGCTATTTAATACTACGGCTGTGACGCGTTAGCCGTGTACGTGATTATAAAGGAGCTATACATAGGATGAAAAATTAAGAGGAGGAGGTCAGAAGAATCAGAAAGGAGGTTGGTTTGTTGTTTTGTGGCATGTTTTTTTCCTGGATTATTGTGATGAGGTGCAAATATTTTTTTGTATGCTGAGTCCTTTGCTGATTTTTTTTGACAGAACTGTTGCTGTGTTATATTGTGGTCTGGTTATAAAGTTTTTGATTATAAATATATTTATATAAGTATTTAAACACTATAATATGCTTAAATAAAATAAAAATATAAAATTACCAAAAATTTAAATAAATATATATACCAAAATCTTTCTTCCTTCCAATTTTCTATTAATACAATATTTTACTATGTGCTTGATTACCTTATTAATTCCATTTTAGTTGCTTTGCCTTTTTACTACTTGGCTTGTAAACATCACTCATAACAAAGAATTGTTTTTTCTTAATTCATAATGTAAACATTTTTATATTCATACTTTGTCATTTTACCCGATTGCTATTACCTGCATCCCCTAATCCTTTATTTCATGCATGATTCATGGGAGCAAGTTTTTAAGAACATTTTCATTGCCTGGAACCATCTGCTTCTCATCTTCCAATTGAGAAGAGGGTTCATGATGGTGTTGAGGTCAGTGCCTAAGGCTCTCATGCCTGTGTATAAATAAATAAATAGATTCATTTTATGTATGTAATTATCTCATGCCTAATCAAATTTCTCTCCCCTCATTTATTATTTTTTTCTTTAGAGATATTGATGACATATTTTTTTTCTGATAATAAAACTTTTCCTATAGCTATGTTTAAAATCTCCGTGGAAATATTATTTTTTGATCCACATGTGAGCACCTCTCAGATCACAGTCAGTCTGTGAAATATTAGTCATTCCCTATTTTAATTCTGACCCATGTTGACATATATACTTCAATATAACTGCTACCGAACTTATATTGAAGTATGAAACACTAATATCTTTTTCCCTAACAGTCAGATTCAACATCATTCAAAACACCTATTCCTTGCCAAATCCGAAGCTCATATCCTTTCACAGAATTGTGGACTTAATCCCTAAAGGGTAGGCTAATATATCTTTGTGTTTGTTTCTCCATGCAAATGCTACATACATGCTTTATTAATTTCACTTCCTCTCAGCAATAGCTGTTATTTATTCTTTTTATTTATATATATATCATTTATTTTTTATCTATTTATTATCTATACAATATATCAGTACATGTGAGTATAATAATTTATTATTTACTCACAGGTTCCAATCCTAGGATCAATCCTAGGCAGAAATCTTTCCAATCCGAGGATCATTCCAATCCTAGAACATTTCCGAAACATTGGATATTCCCAACCCTGGGATACATTTTCCATAGTAGCTCTTCGTTTGGCTATACACTCTATCTATCTATCTATCTATCTATTTTTCTATTTCTATGAAATCAGTTTTATCTCCTTTACTTAGAGAAGTATTATCAATTTTTCTATTTATCAATCCTGTCTGTCATTCTATTTATCACTTTTATTATATTCCATTTAGGATATTTATTGCCTTGTTAGTTTTTATGGTCATACTTTAACCATTTTGTTTATTTGTATTTTTCTAGGATCTTTAAAAGGTTCCCAAATTTATGTTATTTTTATATTCATTTTTAAACTATTTAAAATTTTTAAACTAATATTGACTACGATTTCAGACTTGAGCCTCTTCCCCTTCATTCTTTTCTACTAATTGGATATGGTCATGTGCACTTGTTTTGTATGTGTATAAAGTAATGCACATGAACGTCTTGAAGGAAATATGCAAAGCATTTTTACATTTTGATTTCAGATCGGTTATCAAAGTTTTTGTACGGATCTTCTTGCCTTTATCTACTTGTTTGTAAAATCTATTTCTTGATCTAATTTTACATTTATGTAGGTAATACATACGTACACAAGTTTTATCACACACAAGTTTGAAACCCCTTTTTTTCAATCTTACGTACATGTATGTGGTAATTCATACACACATGTAAAATCTGAATATTGTTGTTTTCAACAGATAAGCTTGAAAATGTTCTGTAATTTAAATGAAAAATGTTTGTCCTTAAAACTGACGCTGTTTCGTCCCTTTCCCTTTTACTCATCCAAATAATAATAATAATAATAATAATAATAATAATAATAATAATAATAATAATAATAATTAATAATAATAATAATATAATAATAATAATACATAATAATAATAATTAATAATAATAATTAATAATAATAATAATAATAATAATAATAATTAATAATAATAATAATAATAATAATAGTAAGTAATTATAATAATATAATAATAATTAATTAATAATAATAATATAATAATAATAATAATAATAATAATAATAATAATAATAATAATAATAATAATAATAATAATAATAATAATAATAATAATAATAATAATAATAATAATAATAATAATAATAATAATAATAATAATAATAATAATTAAATATTTTCCTGATACGAAAACAATATAATCAATTAATATTATAATAATTTATAAATGTATAATATAATTAATAATAATAATAATAATAATAATGATAATAATTGAAATATTTTCCTGATACGAAACAACAATAACTCACTTAAGAAAATTGTTTAAGTGAGTAGAGAGATTGAAGTTTCTTAAAAGATCGACGATTAAAAATAATATCACTTGTATTTAATTAGTATTTTTAATTAAACTCTCGTTTCATTTTATATGTCAGAACAAAACAAAGGTTTATCATTCTTTGGTTTACGCTGCACGATAAAATTACAACTATGGTATTTAGTCAAGATATGGTCTAGTGGATAGAGCTCCCGGTTACTGTTAACTCAGCGACGCGGAGTCCAGCGTTTCGAATCTCGCTGATGGAGAGTAAAATCTCCTTTGACTCATTTAAGTCACGTTCGCCTTTTAAACCTAAAGCTTTAAATAACTATAGCTATCACATTTAATGAATGAGTCAAAATAGATTTTACTCTCCATCAGCGGGATTTGAGCACTGGACACTGCGTCGCTGACGTTGAAACATGTACCGGGCGCTCTATCCACTAAGCCATCCACCTTTCCTTAAGTTCACTTCTGAAAGAAGTTATATAAGAAATTAAAACACAAATATTAAACTTAGTCGACACTAATTATAAATTAACTGAAATCTTCTTCACCGATGACGTCATTCCATAAAATGAAATCTTTTTTCACGACTTTTTTTTTTTTTTTTTTTTTAATAAAAAGTTCAACCTCACGGGCATAGCCCTATTTAGGGAGGGGAACTTCTTCAAGGTTGATTTCTACCTAAGATCCGAACTAGGATTCGAACCCACGACCTTAGCCATGCCGTTACTCACCGTTCGCTCTTACCGTTTGAGCTAAGCGTCATTCCATAAAATGGAAATCCTTTCTTCAACGTTACGATGACCACTCTCTTTACTAGTAGTTATAAAAACGGAATTGGTCACTATTAGATACGCATTTAATCAAAACTAAATCATTTTTCTCTTTTCTCTCCTTTCCTTTCCCTGTCCTCTTTTTTTTTTAACATATAACCTCATTTGTGTCAGCTGTCACACTCCTTCTTTTGCTAACACATCAGCTATCTTGATTTTGTGCTGATCCGTGTTATTTTATTTATTTCTTTCATTTCTTTAATAAACATCGCTGTCTATTCCTCAATCTTACTTGTCACTCCTTAAGTTGGAAATAGGTTGCTTTCTCATGTCTTGCTATCAGTTTTATCTATTTCTGCCAGTAACATTTCCCCTTATGTAGATTTCTTTATCCATATGTTTTTTCAATAAATAGTTGTTTTCAGCCTTCAGACTATACATTGCTAACGTTTCTGCTTCATTGTATGGTTTGCACCCTCTTGTAAAACTCTCGATTTCCAATATCTGGAAACTTTTTTTACTTTCGATCTACCAAACTAATTATTGATAACTATTTGTGATCTTCTCTTTGTCGATTATTACCCAAAGGTCTTATACATTTGAAACCTAACCTTCCTTCTTTTTAGCTCCTCACTCTTTTGTCTTTAACTCTTCCCTTCTTAATTTCCTAATTACTCTACTTAGTCTACTGACTTTCTTCATATCCTTCCAATAAGCTTGTCAAGTCACTCACACTATAAGCAATGTCCGTTACTTATGTTGACTCAATCAATTTAGTTGTACATATAGATGACCTATATCTTGTATTCATCGTTTATTTAGTTTTTTTCTCTTCTATTTTCCATAGGTTAGTAGATTCATCGTATGTTTGCATTTTCTTTATATAATATTCTTGACTCATCCATTAATATCCTCCTACTTTTTTTACTTCCACTCCTATCTATTTAAATAATCATTGCTTTCTCCATATTTTTAATTTATTCTTAACCCACTTATACTTCTCGCAATCCTATGTCATTTTCCTCAGAGAATAAATCATCACCGTGGGTAAACATTACTCATAATAGTTTATTATTTCTCTTCCAAATAAATAGTTGTTGGATCTAATGGGCATTTCTCTCTTCCTACTTCTTTCAGTCGTTTTGTACCACATTATTATACCGCAACCTTAGTTCATCTTCAATTCATAAACTGCATTCTTTACACTTCCTATTTTGTCTGCTCGTGATTTTTGGAAACCGCGTAAAAATGAAAGCCTTAGATGCGCCGATAGTAGTGCTTGAAATTGTGAAAATAGTGTAAATAGAGTAAATGGGATTTTGTTCAAGAGTTTACCAGTGAAGTACAGGTAAGATTGAGCCTAGAAGTTAAGTCTGACTCAAAGAGTTAGGGCAGAGCAAGGGCTGAGACTGATCTGAAACTATGAATTCCTGGAACTCTCGCTTAAAAAAGAAGTTATATATATATTTTTTTTTTTACAGTGTCGACCACCACTCACGGAGCAGAGGCCGTATTCAAGGAGGCGGTAGTTGCACGCCGTCCAGAAGGTCAACAACTTAGAGTAATTACGCAGATGAGCAAAGACGCAGGCTTTGAAGTTGGGGAGATTAAATTCTTAAGGGAAACTGACAGAAGATGAAGGAGAATTCCACAGAACAGATTGTGGCAGGAAAGAAGTAAGCACAGCAGCGAAACTAGCCTGGAGTTACCTACATCAACACAAACTCATGTGCAGACACAGCACCTAGATGCTACGGGGAGGGCGACGTAAGGTGGAGGTACGGTAAGTGATAAGCTTCCTCCAGCATCTGCCACTGTAGTAACTATAAAAAAGAGATAAAGCACAACCGCGCGCAAAGACTAGAGAGGTCAGGGCCACACCTGACACCAGCTACACGCACACCAACCTTTATTCAACCTCCTTTGACTGTTTACAATTCAAAAGGAGCAATGCAACATTTATAATTTTGTAACAATAGAATCCAGGTGAGTTGTTGCACAACAGTTCGAAGATGGGAAAGCTTGGGGAAAATTTAGTTAGGGATATGAGAGTTATTGAGCAGACAAGACCATATACGGAAACTTTATCAAGGAGAGAGCAAATAATGTGTGGAGATACACCCCAGATATGTGATTCTACTCTATACAAAGACGAAAAATGCCAATAATGAACATTTAGCAGCTGGGCTGTCCGTGAAGAAGGAGATTTGATATGAGCCTTGAAGGCACCCAATTTTTTAGAAACTTCTTTAAAGGAAATGATGTATCCTTCTAAGGAAGATCAGAAAAAAAGTCAAGAAGTATTAAGAGACAGCAAAAGAATGGTGTAGAGTTGTGTATTCAAAAGAAAATACTTATTAGTGTGGTGGAAGATATATAAGAGGATAGAGTGAGAAAAGCTTGAGCTATTGATTGATTGATTGAAAACAACCACGTTTCTTTTTAAACATTATAAGTACCGAGAATGATTCAAGAGACGTCTCTTTGTTCAATTACTACCCTCAGCATCATTCAATATGCGCTGATGGAATCGTTTTTTAATTGGAAGTCTTAAAAGCTACGCTTTGAAACGTTTCTTTTGGGAACGTTCATGGCTAGTGGATAACGGCGACGGTTACTGTTAACTTCAGTGACACGGGCATCAATTTTCGAATCCCGGATGGAGACGTAAAATCTCCTTGACTCATTTAAAGTCTTTCATATAGTGGAGAGAAGACACAGTAGCAGATAGATCATTAATGCTCAAAAGAGTAAAAAAGAGTTGCGGAATAAAACAGAAATCCTGAGCAACATTCACATGGATAGATTTAATAAAATAAATCACCACTGTTAAAAAAATAGATATTATATTATCATATATTATATATTATATATATATATACTATATATATATATTATTATAGTATAAAATATATAATAATTAATTTAAATAATTATATTAATAAAGTAATTTTATTTATACATTCCAACCTTCAAATTATTGGATTTATATAATACTTTTATGAATATGTGTTATAAAAAAAAAAAAAACAATTTTTAAAAACTTATATTTAAAATAAATTAAAAATATTATATAATATAATATATATATATATATACTATATATATATATATTAGTATATATATACGTATATATATAGTATATATATGATACTATATATATACTATATATAATTATATCTATATATAAGATGAGAATAATCCAAAAACATGATTTTTTGAAAAAAGTGGCTTTTAAATGTTTTTTTTTAAATTTAAATGTCTGTTTTCTTTTAGTGCTTATTTCTTAATATTTTTGCTCATCTTGATTCATCTTCAGGTAACTACAATTAAAACAAAATATACATAATTAAAAGAAAAATATAAGTTATTGAATTTTTAATTCAAAATAAAATACATGTTTTTATTGGTTTTTATGAAAAAACATTGTTTGAAAGTGTTTTTATGAGATTGTTTTTTCCATCCTCGAGGTATAATAATCATAATAATAATAATAATAATAATAATTAATTAATAATAATAAATAATAATAATATAATAATAATAATAATAAGTATCAATAATAATCTAATAATAATAATATAATTATAATAAAATAACTAATAATAAAATTAATAATTAATAATAGTTTCTAACTATCCTATCTATCTATCTATCTATCTATCTATCTATCTATCTATCTATCTATCTATCTATCTATCTATCTATCTATCTATCTATCTATCTATCTATCTATCTACCAGTATATTCTATCTAGCACTCGTTACTTCATCTTGAAATCGTTTTTATCTCCTTTATAGCAGACAGTTGATCATTTTTTTTATTTTCATTCAGTCTGTCCTTCTATTATATACATTAATTGTAGTATTCCATTTTGGATATTTATTGGTCTTGTTAGCTTCTAGCGTCTTACTTCAAGGCCCATTTTGTTATATTTGTATTTTTCTAGGATCTTTAAAAGGTTCTAATATTTGGTGTATTTTATATATTAATTTTTAAACATTTTAAAATTTATTAAAACCAATATTGAACTACGATTTGATAGACTTGAGCTGCTTCCCTTCATTCTTTTCTACTAATTGGATATGGTCATGTGCACTTGTTTTGTATGTGTATAAAGTAATGCACATGAACGTCTTGAAGGAAATATGCAAAGCATTTTTACATTTTGATTTCAGATCGGTTATCAAAGTTTTTGTACGGATCTTCTTGCCTTTATCTACTTGTTTGTAAAATCTATTTCTTGATCTAATTTTACATTTATGTAGGTAATACATACGTACACAAGTTTTATCACACACAAGTTTGAAACCCCTTTTTTTCAATCTTACGTACATGTATGTGGTAATTCATACACACATGTAAAATCTGAATATTGTTGTTTTCAACAGATAAGCTTGAAAATGTTCTGTAATTTAAATGAAAAATGTTTGTCCTTAAAACTGACGCTGTTTCGTCCCTTTCCCTTTTACTCATCCAAATAATTCGAAACGGATTTTGTGTTATATCTGGATTCTGAGAAACATTTTTGGATCCTGAGTCACACTACGTACCTAGTCTTTGAGTTGTGTCTAAATAAAAAGATACAAATTAAATATAAAGTTGCATATAATTGTATATATATAAAATTAAAATGACTACAGAAGAAAAACCCACTCTACATCAACTTATTAAAAGAAGAGGTGGTCATAGAACTAGAATATCTCTTCTTAGTAGTGAAATTAAGTCACTTTTATCACAAGATGCTAACTATGACAAAGTAAGTAGTTTTTTGGGTCAATTAAAGGAATACAAAAGTTCTATTGCTGCTTATGATGTTCAAATACATCTTTTATTGGAAGATGAAAGTGATGAATCGTACTATTCTGACATACAAGAAAGTATGAAAAGAGAGGTTGAATTAAATAATCAGATTATTGAAACAGAAATATATCTTAAAACTTTAGCAGGTAATGTTTTACAGGGTGAACAAGCGGCCCGAGCGAATTTAGTCATCTCATAATTCATTAAAAAATTATTTTCAAGGTTTAAATGTGAACAAAACGATTGATATTAAAAGAACTTTAAGATCTAGAGACATTGCTAAAAAAATTGCAATTAAAACAATAAATGAATTAAAAGTGTTAATTGAGGACATTAATGTAGATATTAATGATGTTAAGGTTAATTTTGAGATTTTAATAAATTATGATAAAAAACTAGATGAGTTACATAATCAAATTCAATTGTCTATTGATGATGATAATTTATATGAAACCGAAGTTACCGAGTATACGAATCAAAAAAAATTTTAGGAAACAAATTATAGAAGTTGAGAATTTTATTAATTAATATATGTAATAAAAATAATTTATCTAATAGTTCTGGTGAGATGAATAATATTAAAAATTCTAATCATAAGCAACCTAAAAATTTACCATATTTTGATGGAAATATTTTAAATTTTTCCCCCTTGGGATGTGTTTTGTGATTCTGTACATAATACAACCATACCTGAGACTACTAAATTTAAATACCTTAGAGGGCAACTTAAAGGTACAGCGTTAAAATTAATAGAAGGAATACCTGTAAAGGAACAAAATTATGACAAAGTAGTTAAATTGCTTTTGGATAGATATAATCAACCTTACAAAGTAATTGAATGTCATTTAAATAATATATTAAATTTAAAGGAACCAGCTGTTGATTATACGCAAGTTTCAGAATTTAGAGCAAATTTGGAGTCATTTGAGTTCTCTCGAAGCATTTAACATTGGAAATGATTGTGAAAGTTGTAGTATTATAATTGGTAATTCATAGCAATCAAGGCTAAATTGGAGTGGAAAAAATTAAGAGAAAATTGGAAAATAGAATTTATAAGAAAAACTTTGGAGGACGTTTTGTCGGTAATGGAGAGTGAAGGGAATACTTTAATGACTGATATAGAATCCAAACCTAATAATAGCAAAGTTTTTACGAATGAAATGGAGAGTGAAGGGAATACTTTAATGACTGATATAGAATCCAAACCTAATAATAGCAAAGTTTTACGAATGAAATGGAGAGTGAAGGGAATACTTTAATGACTGATATGGAATTCAAACCTAATAATAGCAAAGTTTTTACGAATGAAAGGGAGAAAGGGGTCATCTCCACAAATACCTTTAATGTATACAATAAATCAAATAAATTAGAACCACGATGTGCGTTCTGTTTTAATAATCATTATTCTTCAAGTTGTAAAGCATTCTATACCACAGAACAAAGATTATTTAGAGTAAAGGAGAATAATTTATGTATTAATTGCTTGTATAACAATCATAATGTATTTGAATGTAAAAGTATTAAAACCTGTTATTATTGTGGTGCAATAGTGCACTTTGCCAAAACGCATCAAAGCAGATAGAAAAAGATGAAGGAAATTCTAAAGGCAATCAAAGTAAAGGGATTACATCACAAAAAAACAAATTTCAGATCAAAAAATAACTTTAGAATCAGAAACAGAATCATAAATTTCTGCAGTTTGTTCAAATAGTGAAACAATGGGAACAGCTCTTCCCACTGCTATGTTGCATATACCACATAATGATCGGTACATAAAGGTTAGATCATTGTTTGATCAAGCTTCGCAAAGAAGTTTTGTACTAAGGATTTGCGAAAGTTTGAATTTACACCAGTAAAACATAAAATGGCAATTCTATGGAACTAATATCTTTGTGGAAGAAAAACAATATCGATATTAGTCAAATTTGATTGTGCTGACAAATGAGGAGCTCATATCATGTTGGAAACAATGTTTCAGATATCTTCTTCCATTAATTAATGCCTGGTATAAAGAGCGGTTTGAAATAATTGATAAACTCTGAAAATAATTAGCAGATCCAATATTGAGAAATAATACTAGTTTGGCATATAAGAATATTGGTTGGTGCAGATCAATACTTTAAATTTGTAAATAAACCATATTATATAATATAATTATTGACAAGAAATGTTGCCATATGATATGTGGCACTCCTTTTGATGAAACAGAATTTGGTCTTTTAGAAATGAGAGACACAAATGAAAAGAAAATATCCAAACAAAGACAGCAATAGTCGGAATTAAAAACAAAACAAACAATATATTGCATCATCTGAGATGAATTTAAAGGAAAGGGAACATTTTTAGATATGTTTCAATGTTTGATTTCTCTGGGGGAGTAATACACCGAATTTTAAACACAAATAGTGCCAGATATTATTGACCAATTAAACCGACCTTAACTTTCAAAAAAAAAAATTTATTATTTTTGTAAAGTTTCTATGGAATATTCTGGAACAGTTTTCGTCTCTCTTGTTATTGACGCATTCATTATGGTGTGATCTGAAACTCTTCAATAAAATTGCAAAAACATTTTAACTAATATTTTGTGTGCGACTTCAAATGTTGTTTTATTATATAGAATCTGTATATTATCTTAGCGTTAATGAAGGTAAATTTCCGTGGAGATTTGATATGGTTTTGCGATATTGTTGATACAGAGTAAATTATATGATGTCACACGGAATTTTAATCTAGATTTTCGATGCTAGAAACGTTTATGACAAAAGGTCTAGCCACGTTCGAAGTTATTAGATTTTTTATTATACTTGATA
>JABUQX010104745.1:17500-20000 GCA_015478945.1 Trachelipus rathkii | reverse complement strand
CTTAAATTAATGATATCAACTTTTTTTTCTCCTTCACTCTTTAATCTCATACTGATTGCGTCCCCATCATTAATGACAGCAACTGTTCTTAATATATGGAAAGCCAGAACGATGATGATATAAATTTCAGAATTTGGGCAGTTGCAGAGAATTTTTGCTTCTCTAATAAAGAAATAATAAAAATGCGCTTGTCAGAATCAATGTAAAATGAGAAGATTAAAGAGTGCAATTCTTTTTCTGATTTTTTCAACATTTAAGAGAGCAAGTCTCGTGAGCATATATCCGATATTTATAAACTTACATATCAATGCTGCCACAATGAAATATTTTACAAATTTTTAATTGAATTTGCTCTAGATCTATCCATTTGGATGATAAGAGCTGAGTCATGTCCTCACTCAAGTAAACCGAAATATATTTCTACTCTGAAAAAGATTCAAAAATACTTACAATTTTTACCTGAAGGAAAATAACGGATCCAGCTTAATGAGTGTTATCCATAGCTACAGCTTATTATATATATATATATATATATATTATATAAATATATATATATAATAGTATATTATATAGTATATTATTATATATATATATATATATATATATACAATTAGCTATATATATATACCATATATCATTTACATATATACATCAGAATTATATAATTATATATATATACATAATATCATAAATATATATATATAATACATATATATGTATACATATATAATAATATATAACTATATATAATATATATATATAATATCATATATTAGTATATTATATATATTATTAATCTATATATAATATATAATAATATTATTTATTATATATATATATATATATATATATATATCCAAGCGGCAAAGGACGCTGCACTAAAAATCTGATTAATTTTGCTCCAACAACTCCGAGTTCATAAGAGAAGAGTCTAGACCAATCAGAGGCTAGGAATATTTAAACTGTGTATGAAATCTTTTGTAATTGATCCTTGGAGGCCTAAAAAGCTATTCTTATGAGCTCAAAGCTTGGAAAAGGCATGAGGCTCGAGAGTATGGTTTGAGATGTCATGTACAGTAACATGGCATAGCTCTGATCTGCCAAAGTTGAAATGAATGAGTGCAGATTAAAAATATAAATTGTTTTTTCAATTAACTTTTCTTAAATATCATTGCCAGTAAATAGTTTTTAAAATTGTGAAATAAACGTTAAGAATCATTAATAAAAAAGGTATTGTTCTATATTTGAATCAGTTCATATTTTCTGAAAAAATTTTCTAAGTTCAGAAAAGTTAAGTTTTTTAAGAAAATTCTTTAATGGCAAGCTTCTGGCATAATTCCAGAAGCTTGCACTAAAAATTTTTTTAAAAAACTTAACAACCTTTTCTGAACTTAGAAATTGTTTTGAACTTAGAAATTTTTTTCAGAAAATATGAACTGATTCAAATATAGAACTTTCCCATAAAAAAATAAACTGCTTAGTTTTGTTTTCCAAAACTGTCTTGATTAAATTAATTAAGGTGGTTGGTTCATTTAATGAGTTTATCTCAAGATAAAAGAGATCAGACTTGTACATAGATAATTTGGCGATCCCAGGACAGGGACATCCCCTAACCTTCTGACTGCGGGGCTATAATAATTAACGAAGTGGTGATATTGAAATTAGTTGGAAAGTGTCCGAATTAACGTTTAATTTTGTGACTTTGTATATATTGTTGAAAAAAACTAGAATAATCATTTGGTGCGCTGGTACAGTAGCTCTAATAAGCTTTATTATATAACGAATAGTGTGAAAAAATCCCGTTATTTTAAGTCGCCAGACGTTATAAAAGAGTACCATTTTCAACTAATATCACCGGCTTCCAAAAAAAAAAAAATCGAATAGTGCTGGAGAAAGACAGAAAACTTGTTACTATACCTTGCCAGCAGAAAAAAATACCCCTGATTTAAGACCGCGAGGGGTAGAGGAAAGTCAAATACTACTACAAAACATGCGAAAACTTCACCGTTCATCCCATTTCCCCTAATCTTCATTAAGGAGAGAAGAAAATTCAAATTCGGAGGGGGAAGAAGGTCAAGAACTGAAAAACCGACAGCGATCAAGATCTTACCCCCAAATTTCTCCCCCCTTCTTGGAGACTCCACGGACCAGCGTGCCGATAAGTGCTATACCAAAATTAGATGTCGGAATATAATAACATGGTTACATTCTACTATAACCGTGTTTAAACTGAAGGGTGTAGACGATCCAAAATAGAGATTATCAGCCTCCGTCCTCCCCCACAATATAGTCGCGACCATTAGGTGTCCCTTGGGGGCGGTGGGACTGCTTCCAGAAGTTGATTACTGCAATTGAAGATGCATATGCACCGACTCTGAGAAGCCAGGTCAGAGATATTTTCAAGAAGGGAAGAAAAAGAGAAGAACTTCTTTCAGCTAATTTAGCGAGGGTTCAAGACGTCATGGGAAGAAAAGGGTTCTATCTGCTAGTGGAAAACAAT
>JABUQX010104745.1:0-15000 GCA_015478945.1 Trachelipus rathkii | reverse complement strand
TATTATTATTATTTATATAGTATTATTATTATTATTATTAATATTATTATTAATATTTATTAAGTAACGATTATTTTAATATTAATATTTTTTAAAATATCTAAAAAATAAAAAAAATTTTTAAATTATTTTTTTTAAATAATTTAATAGTAATATAAATAGGAAATAGGATAGTAATATTAATAGTAATATTAATAGTAATATTAATAGTATTATTATGTAATATTAATGTATTAAATAATAATAATAATAGATAATAAAATAAATATAATATAATAATAATAATCATTAATATAATAATAATATTAATATAATAAATAATATATATTAATAAATTAATATTTAATATTATAATAATATAATATTAATAAAATAATATTAATAATAATATTAATAATATATTAATAATGATTAATAATTATTATTAATAATATTAAATAATATTATTAATATGATTATAATAATTTAATAATATGTAATAAATATTAATAATATTAATATATTAATAATATAATATTCATTAATATTATATTATTAATTAATATATTAATAATTAAAAATAAGAAAATCTAAATATGAATTTTTAAAGATAAATATTAATATTATTTCTTCATGATTTATAATATTAATAATATTAATATAGAATATTAATATTAAATTATATTAATTAATAAGCATAAGAATAATTAATAATATTAATATTAATAATATCAATTAAAATTAATATGATATTAATTATTATTAAATATTATAATAATATTCATACAATTCAATAGGATATTAATAAATTTTAATTAATTTTTTTTATTAATGTGTAATACTAAATAATATTAATAATATTTAATATAATAATATTATATAATAATATTAATAATAATAATAATAATAATAATAATAATATTTAATAATATAATATTAATAATATTAATAATAATATATAAATATTAAAGTATTAAATAATATAATTTTCAATTAATAATATTAATATGTTCTATGAATTTCATTACAGATTTAACACTACTACTGCTGCTAAATTTAATAATATTATTAATATATATTCATAATAATATTAATATAATCATATAGAATATAATATTAATATAATAAATTAATAATTACATTATTATAATAATAATAATATAATATTAATAATTTAATATTGTTAATTATAATAATATTAATTTTAAAATTGGTAATATATTAATGAATTAACTTACTTGAATATAATAATATTAATAATATTAATGTATTAATATTAAGTAATATAATATTAAATCTTATATTAATATATCATTAAATAATATCAATATTAATAATATCATAATTATAATAATTAATAATAATAATTCAAATATTAATAATATATATAATAATATTCAATATAATATTTATATAATCATATATATATTATATTAATAATATAATATTAATAATATCAATATTAAATATCAATATTAATAATATCATATTAATAATATCAATATTAATAATACCATATAATAATCTCTCATTAATCTATCAATATGAATATTCAATATTAATAATATCAAGTATTAATAATATCAATATTATAATATTCATATAATAATAATCATCATTAATAATAATAAGATAAGAATTAAGAATACATAATGAGTAATGAGTTTAATAATTTAAAGGTAGAGAGCAACGTACTTATTGCATGTGGAAGGAGATCGTCTCTACTCCGCTGTAGCTTGTGATGTTCCAAATATGAAGAAAGTATTGATGTAACCTATACGATACCAACACCACTGCTCTAACGCTCCGAAGATCTGCTATCTCGGAACTCCGATGTGGGAAATTGTTATATAATTAATATTAATGAGGTAATATAATTAGCATTATAAACTTTATGCTGTTTGTTGAATAAAATAGTCTTTATTTTTGGCTGCGAAAGTGAATGAATTACTACAGATGATGTGATAATATATTGCTGCGTACCACCTGTTGCGTCACATTGATTATCTGCCAAATCACGCTGCTAAGATACCGGTAATAGAATATATTCCCCGAAAATATTACTATTGACTAAGGTTTGAAAAGAATGTATAATGTAGAATTTTTAACAACTAAACTACCTATCTGCATTTTGGCAATTCCGTTCCTAAAAAAAATTTGGTTTTATTACTAATTGAGTAGATATATTAACGGACACTCAGAGCAATGAATGTAAAGTTGTTTAATAATTGCGGATTTTGTAAGTATAAGCCATTCATACTCTCTCTCAATTTTCCTCTTCTATAGCTTCTAATGATATTTTTAGCCATATACTGACTAATTATTAATTAATATAAAGATATAAACATTATTTGTAAACTCTTTTTGCCTGAGAATTTCAAGCTTAACGAAGCTCAGGAAGTAAACAAAAGTTTTTGTAGGACTTTTCGAAGATTTGGGGGGTGGTAGGATCGGGAAGAAATGTGAAGCTTGAGGAGAAAGGAGGGGGGGGCGACATTGATTTGAGGGGAAGATAAAGATTCCATACAACGTATTTTGATGGAGATTCAGTCTTTCCTACAAAGAGAAAATAACGGACACGTCATAAAAATGAAAACGAGGCTTATTCCGCACAAACTATTTGAAAGAACAAAAATTGAGTTATTAAATTTTGTGGAGCAAGGGGAGTCTGAGGAGTGTCCCTCTCAATGGATTCAATTTTTGGTATCAGAAATAGGATGGTTGTAAGAATATGTTTACGATTTCCAGAAGTCTTAAACTCCTGCTGTAAAACCGTGTTATTTACCTGCTCCAATATAAACGATATATTTTAGCTCGCACATGAGACAAAGATTTTCTCTAAATTACATTTAACGAATGCATTTTATCATTTGCTGATTGCCGAATCAGGTCAGTGCTATTTCAGTATTAGTACTATGATTGGTAATATTTCTTTTACGCAATTACCAATGGGGTATAAAAATAGCGGTTCTTGTTTTCAATGATCTTTCTACATTGCTTCAAGGGGTCCCAGGTGTCCACGTGTATCTAGATAATATTTTAGTATGCTCTAAAGATTTAGCCGGTTAAGTGGTAGTGATTAAACAAGTATTTATGATAGTAAATTATTTTAAAATTTGTTTAAATAGAAAGAAATGCGAATTTATGGTAAAAAGATTAAACTATCTAGGTTTTGAATTAACAGATGATGATTTTTCCATTATCGGAAAAAGTTAAGGAAATAATAATCATTCCACGTCCAGTAAAAATAAAACAATTTCGTTCTTTTCAGGGGAAAATATTGTTTTACCGTCAAAATATACCATGCTTCACAAATCTCACACTGCCTTTATGCAAGTATTTAAAAGGAAAGAATAGTTCGAGTGAAAAAATTACGTGGTCGATCGCAGCTGAGAAGTCGTTTTTAGATATAAAACAAACGATTAGCCACGCGTCAGGGCTAAGTGGGCGAGACTCTAAATGTATACATTTATGCAAATAATACAGCTTTTAGTACGGTGATTATGTCGGATAATGATGAAGAAACACCTTTTGCATTTTATAGTGGGTCTTTTAATGCAACAGAAGAACGCTATTTGCCTGTAAATAAACTTTTATTATGGAACTAAAAAATAATTTATAAAGTACTGATCTATCTTGCGGGAAAGAGCGTACGAATAAACACCAAATGACGTGCAAAACTACAACACGGTGGAGCTGAGGGAACTGGTAATCTTGAGCACTTTCAATATCAAGATGGAGTTGATCACCGAGAATCAAAATCCTTTATTAAAATATTTACCTGAAATATTTGGCCTGAAAATGTAGATGGCGGAGACACAAATGACTGTGACTGTGCCCACTTAGTTACTACAGCCAATGAGCAGCCAGCTAGGATTACTACAGCCTCTGACGTAAGCGCTATTACCTTGGTAATGAATGAGTGTGCTCCGGTTGATCTGACTGTTCGAAATGAAAATAGTAACAGCTCTGATGCTACCTTTTTGAAGCTTCAAAGGTAATAACTTTCGACAAAAATGTGAAAATATTAGTTACGCATTTTAAAAGATTTAGACTTCGAAGAATTTAAGCAAAATCAACAGTCAGATAAGTACCTAAGTGATCTAATGGCGAAGAAATAAAAAACTACTTTGAAGTTATTAAAACAGAAATTCTATTTAAAAAAATAGTAGACGTCTCTTTAAACTACTCTATAGTTTTTGTGCCTGAAAATTATGCTTTAAGTAATCAGCGAATATCACAATAAACATTTAGGCGTGAATAGGACTCTCATTTGCATAAAAAATGTGTTTGTGTTCCATCAAATGAATAAAAAATTAGTTTTTCCGTACTTTCGCTGCTTGTCAGAAAAATAAAAAAAGTAAAAAAATGTCCTAATTGCGGAGTTTTTAAAGAAGTTATTGTGAGGTTTGAGGCAGTCCATGTAGACATTCTTAAATAATTACCTAATGCAAGGGGATACAAATACCTACTTACCTTGATTGACCGCTATATCAAGTGCCTGTTCGCGGTGCCACTCAGAGAAATAAATTCGGAAGAAATATTGAATGCATCTATTCCTGAACTCTTTCCATTCTGTGGAATTCCGCAAGTGATAATTTCAGACAGCGGTGCAAACTTCACCAGTCGCCTGTTTGAGGAACTCTGCAGGGCAGTGGGAATGGCACACCAAACAACTTGTAGCGCGAACCCAAGGAGAAACGGATTGATACAGGCCCAACATAGGAATCTTATGGCTTGTCTAAGATGTATGTTGCAAGAACATGATTTGAGCCCCTCAGACTGGCCGAGACTCTTACCAATTGTGTTGTTCACTCTGAAACTCGCGCCGATAACAAAAGACAAAATAACACCCTCTCAATCAATGTTTGATCAAAACATATCAATACCTAGTGAGTTTGTCGATCCTGCTTCGAAGGCAGTCCGTATAGAGTATTGTGCATCCGTAAAGAAGCTAGCCGCCCTTTTATTACATCCGCCGGCTCCCCACACCAATTAAAATAATCGTTGTTTTGTGCTAAAAGACTTGCATGAAGCAAAGATTGTGTTAGTAAGACAGACACAATTTAATGTCAGCAAATTAGCTATGTCGACCATTTCAAAGTTAATAAATAGAACGTACTGATCGAAAAAATGGGAAGCCACATTTAAAAAGTTTAAGAAACGTTCGTATATTATAACTTAATAGATTTAGAAAGAGAAAATACCACCTAAAAAAATAGCATAAAACATTACCCTAATCCCATTTTTCAGATGATAAAAGCACCTGAGGTAAAGGTGTCCCACAAATAATGGTTAAAAATGATAGCCTCCGTCATGAGAGTCATGATTTTAGGTGAAAATTATCGTTTTACTCTAACTTTAGTAGCCACTTTCTCCTCTATCCCAACACTTTTATAAAAAAAAGTTGTCAGAAAGGAGTGACAAGGCATTTGTAGAGTCACCATGTGTACCCAGCGGCAAAGGACGCTTGGCACTAAGAATCTGATTAATTGCTGTTTGCACGACTCAGGGCTTATAAGAGACGAGTGTAGGCCAATCAGAGCCTAAGAATATTTTAACTGTATATAAAATCCCATGTAATTGGTCCTTGGAGACCTAAAAAATTGTTATGAACTTAAAGCTTGGAAAAGGCCTGTGGCTCGAGAGTAAGAATTGAGATGCAATGAGGGTAACATGACATAGCTCTGTCATCTATCTGCACAAAAGTTATAAAATGAATGGAGTCAGATTTAAAAACATAAACTCTTTTTTTTTCTTTAATTTAAGACATTTTCCCTTGAATAACATTGCAAATAAATAATTTTTGAATTTGTGAAATAGACGTTAAGGATCATTAATAAAAAAAAATAAACAGTGATTCGTTTTGTTTTCCAAAACCGTCTTATTAAATCTATTACAAGGTGACTCATTTAATAAGGTCATTAAGATAAAAGAGATCAGACTTGTACTATATATATATATATATATATATATTCATATATTCATATATATATATTCTATATTTTTATATATCTATCATATATATAATATCATTCATATATATATATATATATATAGATATATATTCTGTTAATATATTATATATATATATATATATCTTACTATTATTATATCTATATATATACTATATATTATATAAAGCACGAAAAAAATCTCATATCTCTCTGTACTTTTATCCATATTCTAAATATATCTATATAAAGATCTTATATTATCATCTATATACTTCTTATATCTTCTTAATCTCCAACTCCTCCACAGGGGGGTGGGGGGGGGGGGGCGGGGGGGGGTGAAATATTATTATACTATATATATCTATATCTATATATATATTATATATTATATATATATATGATAGTATAGTTATATATATATATATATAGGTATATATTATAATTATTATTATATATATATATGAGAGCAAGAGAGAGAGAGAGAGCGAGAGACTTGTTAACTAGGATCTTTTACCGAAAAGGTATTTTTATGAAATTTTGTTAATTTCTTCTCACCCTTCCAAAAGGTTTTTTTTTAATACCAAGTAACTAAAATGTTGCTCTAATCGCATTTAACTGTTTGTATCCCGTAGCTGTACTTAATGAATATTAAGTTTAAATCTATGTAAACTAATGTAACTCACATAAACTTACTTAATATAATTTTAATTTTTATATTTAAATTCTATTTCACTTTGCTTGTTTAAAATAGAAAAAATGCATTTCTCACTGCTCCTCCTGGCGAGAAGCGCTTTGGACATTTTGGGTTCGTAAAAACAAAAGATAGCCACTTTTTACCTTTTTCACGAACATACTTAGAAGAGAAAGATCCTAACCCCTACCGAATGATTATATTAAATAAGCTATAATATATTAAATTTATATTTATATATATTACTATTCATATTTATCTAAATATTATAATGTATAATATGAGCCATATATATTTGCTAAATAAGTCAGATATGAATATAGATTATAATATATATATATATATATATACATCATATAATTACTATATATAGTATAATATATATTATATACTAATAACTGAACATAGAAAATGATATGGAAAATCTCCTTCTCTCAAATGGCTAAACAATCCACCTCCTAAAGCTTTGATGCTCAATATATGGCACTTAATGGTGGCATTCCTCATCCGGCTCTGTTTGCTCACTCCGCCGGGTTACCAATTCCTCCCCAAGCAGTAAATCAATGGCCTCAACATCCACAACAAGAGCATCCTTTTAAAACCGCAACTCAACAAGATAATATAACGCGGTAAGTATTATTATTATAATTATTATTATTATTATTATTATTATTATTATTATTTTTATTTATTACTTATATATTAGCCTTATCACTTATCTTACCTTTCATTTCATACTATTATTATTATTATGTATATTATTATTATCTCATTATTATTATTATATAATCAAATAATATTTCACATTTATTTTATTTGTTTAAATTACATTTTTAATTACTTGTTTATTCATTATCAGGGTTGGCACGAAAAAAATCAAATGATTTAAATCAACTGATTTTTTTTTTTAAAAAAAAGTCATGATCTTTTAATTTTTGATTTTTAGGCAAATTTTTTTTTTCTAAATTAATAATTATTCCTAGTTATATCCTGATTAATGATGACTATATTTCATCTATATAATAAGTAAATTCATCAATGTAGTTTTAAATCATTTTTAATAAAGAAATAAATAAAATTAGAGTACTTCATCAGATATAATATATACTTATAGTAGCCTATATCTATATATTCACTTAGCATATATAATATATAGTTCTCTCTTACGACGGTGCCTCGCCTGTCCACCTTTCACTACAACTAGTATATATATATACTAAATCTCTTCATATTATATTTATATCTCTATATATATGCTCTATCTATATCATATATATATATATATAATATATGTATATATATATATATATATATCAATTATAATTTAAAAAGAACATAGATTTAACCGAAGCCCTATAATATTAGGGATGTCTCATGGACTTATATATTACCATTTCAAGAATTTATATTAAAATAATAAATTAAAAGCATTTTCAAAGCTCCGAAAAAAATAAAAAAATCCAAAAATCAAAAAAACTCAAAGTTAATTTTTTTTCCTAAAAAATTCAATATTTTCCAAATCTCAGAATCAAAAGTTTATTTTTTTTTCTAAAAAATATAAAATCTACAAAAAATCAAATTGATTTTCTTCTTCTAAAAAAAAATCTAACAAACCTCCAAACCCTTTTGTTATTCATTTAATTGCCGTCGATGCTTTTAGAAATGTTTACTTTCCATGTTTTATATGTTCTTTTGTTCATGCACCCTTTAAGCAATATATATAATTATATACTTGTATGATATATATATATATATATATAATATATATTATATAGTAATATATATATATACTGTATTATATATATATATATAATAGTATATATATATATATATATATATTATAATATATATTATATATATATATATATAAATATATATAATAAAATATTATACTATATATATGGTATGTTAGAAGTGTGTCGCAAACACGAAACACGCTGGTGCCGATACTAATCATTTGGACAATATACGACAATTTTTGGAAAAAAAAAGAAATTTTATAAATATAATTATGAAAAAAAAGTAAAAAATATATATATATATTTTCTTCTTCACATTCACCTAAGCGAACAAATTCGGCCTTGGCAGATTTACTTTCCCTTTTAATTTGACTTATGGTACTAAGTTTAAAAGCTCAATAAGGCTGAAATTCTGGGTTTCTAAAATTTCCAGCAGCCTACCTACACCCCTCTCATATCTCAATCTCAATAAAACTACAATAGCGACAGGGAAAAGGGATACATGTGCTGGAATTATAATAATAATTAAGCACTGGAAAATAACCAAAAAAAAAAAAAAAAAAAAAACTACATAGCTACAAACGAAAGGAACATCATTTTTGGAATCCTGGCGTTAATTTTTAAGGATCTAGTACACTAGTAGCGGTTAGTAGCGGATTTTTAAAAATTTCCAGGTATGGGATTGGAGCTTGTGTGCCTAAAAACGATTAGATGCTGGCTAGGAATGGCGTCTGTTGTATTGTTTGGAGAAGGAGAGAGTTAAAAAATCAAAAACAAGTAAGAGAGGAATAGTTAATGAGAAGAGTTTTTATAAATGATTTTTTTTGATATGTTAAAGTTAGAGTTCCTCCATTCCTCGTCCCAAGTTAAGTATTCATGATTAGAGAGCCTATTTAGAGACCCTTTTAATCTTGGTTACCTCCGTAAATATAAATGACTCTTCATAAAATTTTGTCCTTTTGGGTTTTTTTAGACTGAAGATACCCTAAGTTCAGGGTTAAATGCCGTTATCGGCAAGGAGTCGGAGGTCTCTCCGGCCTTCCCGGGGACTACGGGTAAGGACACATATTATTCCCCCCCCTTCCGGCGGAGGGTTCCGGAACCCCCTCTCCGCTCCCGCTATTTGTTTACTTTCTGGGTGTCGCGGGGGGGGCCTCCGTTCCTCCGCTTTCCTCCTACGGGGAATGGAAAACGTCTCCCCCTGTGTTTCCCGTCGGCTAGAGCCTCCCCCTAACATTGCTGTCGTAATACTTTACAATAATATATTACTCATAATATAACAAATATATCATAATATTATATATATATATAATGCTATATATTATATATATATATATATAATATAATATAATATTATATATATCATATATATATCTACTCTATATATATAGTATACTATATAATATACAATCTCTTGAAATCTTTGTATTATGTCCAGGTTCAAAAATTTAAATTATAGAACCAAATATTTATTTATTTATTTATTTTTTTTTTTTTTAGCTTTTACACCAATAAAAAATTCTTACGATCAGGATTCCAAATGTTGTCCTTGTTCCGCTGTAGCTATCGTGATAGTTTTGAGTTTTTTTTTTTTTTTTTTACAGTTTCCGCAATAACATTTTATGCCAGGATTCCAACAATGTTCTTTTCCTGTAGCTATTGTAGTTTTTGAGCTATGGATCGATGATAGTTGTGGGTTTAAACCAAATATTACCTATATATATTCATTAATAAACTGATTATTATCATTTATATATCTCGGCTATATAATATATATTTTATTATTACTTTATATATATAATTTATTATTAATATATTATTATATATTATCAGTGAAGCTCGTTTCAGACTATATTAATTCTTCTATTTTTTCGTGTTTTATTTTACAAAAAAAAGTTGAAAAATGTTGTCGAGCATAGTTGCTCAGAAAAGTAACTTTGTTTCCCATTACTCCTGTAATCCTTTTCTTCATAGCGAATTGTAACGGAAGTTACAGTTAGTTTGCACTCAAAAACCCAGCAACGTTAGTTTTGCCTACATCCTATTATAGTAACAAACAAAATTCGCCTTTCTACAGTATAGGGAAGTTTAGAGGTACATTTATTATAATTATAATATAAATAATATATATACATTAAATCTCTAATAATACATAACATACAATAATACTCCCATCTATCCCGTGCTCATAATAATCGAATACCAAGCCTTTGGCTTGCTCCCTGCCTCCCGTAATCTTCTCCTCTTCAACTGGACGGCCTCTACCACAGTACACATCATCTCTACACATCCCCGACCTAGCCGCCGTCCATGCTAATATCCAATAAAGGACGAGAAAAGGGATCTTCCCCATCATAGCTCCCTAGCCGGCGGGTTCAACCCCACCGCTAGCCCCACGAGCTGGCATAACTCTACCCCCCCACTCCCTCACGCGCAAACGATCTTTATGCCCCCACAGTCTCTCAGGCCTTATTCTCGGTGTTCCTCACTCAGACAGGCCAGCCTGCTACAAACCCTCCAAGCGTGACAGTCGTCCTACCGGCTTCCGGCTCAACTGAGTTGCGTCCTTCCCATCCCATATTAGCACAATATATTCTACCATAGCTCGCAAATCAGAGAAAATAATCGCCAGATCCCCATTCGCCGCATTATGCCCTGAATCTCGCCCCTGGGATAGACTCTGACGCTGCTATCTTCGGACTGAGAAAAACCGGTAGAAATCCCTCCGTCAAGACGCTCACCGGTTAAACGATACAAAATCAAGTCCAAAACCTTCATCCATAATGCGCCGCAAAAACAGAAATCGCAAAAATTAACCAAACGAGATGACTTCAACAAAAGTCTCTACGAGAATCAGCGCTAAGCATTCAATAATCCAGATCGCGCCGACTCGTGAGCCGTGACCCTCATCTCAGGCCTCACCACATATACCGGTTGTCAGGCCACCGATCACGGGAGCCTCGAACGCCTCTCACCTCTTTTAGATTGTTTGACTTTCTTAGATGGTGGCCTATCAGCGCGGCCCCTGCAAGTCACTGCCGACGCTCCCATCAGGCTCGCCACCGTAGGCAGAGAGCGTCGCGCTAGCAGTCGCACATCGCACGCGTGGCTGCTTCCGTGCGGCGTCACTCTCCTCTCTCTCGTCTCTCTCCCTCTCCTCCGACAACCGGGCTTCTGGCCACTGCCAAGCTCACACTCATCGCCCTCGTTCTCTCCACGTCTCCTCTCCTCTCTCCTCTTTCCTCTCTTTCCCTCCACCCTCTCTTTCCCGCTGCCGACCGCCTCGTAATCGTCCCGCTCTCATCGTTCGTCTCTCTCGTCGTCTCTCTCTCTCTACTGCACCCTCTCCCTCTGCTCGCTCTCTCCTTCTCTCTCTCTCTCTCTCTCCTCTCTCTCTCCTCTCTCTTCTCTCCGCCCCTCTCTCTCTCGTATACTATATATATATATTTTTATTATATATATATAATAATATATATATACTAGTATATATTAATATATAATAATATATATATATATAATATATATAATATTATATATATAATATATTATATCACTTAATATAGTATTATATATATATATATATTATAATATATATATATATTCTTATATATAAATAGTATATATAGTATATATATATATATATATATATATATATATATAGGGGAGTACAGGAACTGGAATTTCACGTTCTGCTGAACCAGGAATACAGAATCCCAACTGTCTGGCTGCGGAACGGAATCTAGTGAACTTCCTAAAAAAGAAATGTAAAAAAAACAAATTCTCTAAATTTATAAAAAGTAATATATATATTTTAATAGGCCGCTAATTATTATTATAATATTAATAAGTTATATATAATATATATATTTTTATAGTTAATAAATATTTTATAATATTTATAGTATATAATAATTATATATATATATAATAATTATATACCGTAATATATAATATTATAGATATTCAAATATAGTAATATATATATATATATATATATATATATATATATATATGTACATATTATAATACCACATATCAAACACCTGTATAATATGATGCATCACCACCATATAATAAAAAGTGATAAAAAATTAATAAAAACAAAAAAGTATATAATAAATATATAATATATATAATATATATATAAATTATTAATAATAATAAATAATATATATATATATATATAATATATAATAAGATATATTTTTAATAGATTTTTATAAAGATTTTATTCATTATTGATTGCAGATTGTCATAATACATACCTCACAAAATTGTTTACAAAAAATGCCATCAATTCGGAACAAGATTTTTATTAATGATGTTAAACTCTATAAATAAGTGTAAATGTCTCAGAAAAATAAAACGAGATAGTACACCAAAAACATTTATATATTTGGAAGTCAAAAATTTGAATAGTAAAAGAGAGAGTCCCGTATTTTGTAGAACAGCGGACACCCCAAAATAGTGAAAGATCCAAGCCGTGAAACAAGTGTCTTTTGAAGAAAATTTCTCCCTTCAAAATTGGCCACCATCATTGAGCCCAAAAAATCACAGGCAATTCATCAGAAATAAGCCATTCATAATCACTGAAGAGCAGGCATCACAATACACTTAAGGAGCATGGATTCAAGAACTTATTGCCCATCTTCAGACAAAATATATTATTCCTAGTAGAAATATTTTGTAGAGATGGTACCAAACTTCATACCAAATTGAGATCAAGCAGTATTCGAGAAGTTATCTAAGGCCAATAGATATCATTTACTGCAGATATATGGACAGCTAAATATTCAAATGAGTCATTTATTTCTTTAACTACTAACCAGCTTACCAGCGAGCTTGTAAATTATATTTACTGGTGATGCATTTTGTCCACAAGTTTATATAATGAAAAATTCTTATTATCAGGAATATGAGGGTATTATTGCATGGATTCTAGAATTGACTCAAAATTGCTGAATACTCTGGTATGAATGCTACACAAAGGCTACTATTTATACTATTTGTTAAATAAGAATGAGCTATAGGTTATTTAAAATAAACCTTCCAGCAAATTTTTTTTAATTTTCTCATAGTAGCTTGATTTTAATAGTATCACAAATTCCAGCCCGAACCAAAACAGGAAAATAAATTCAATTCCGGCCGGAATTCTGGTACAACTATATTATATTATATATAATAATAGTAATTATATATATATAATATTTATATATATATATATATAATATATATATTATATATTATAATATATATATTAATATATATAATATAATATACATATGTATAATTATATACATATGTTATATTTGTTATATCGTTATATTATATAATATATTGTATTACTATTAATATAATATAATTATATATATAATTATATATTATATATATATATATACTAAGTAATATATATATATAGATATTAATATATATACTATATATATATATATTATAAAAAAATAAATAATTGATAATGAATAAGAAAGGGTGGCAGTCATCAAAAAAACCAAAAAACATCTAAACAATCCCCTCCTTACCTGATAACTCCCTACCTTCTCCAAAACACAATCAGACCACCTAGCAAAACATTATGCTAACATCTCTAGCAAACCAACCAACCCCCAAAAACAGGAAAATTAAAAAAAACAACTCCCAGAAAACTGGCTCAGAACCCCACCCCCCGCCACCCCGCTTTTAACGAAACTGAAAAAGGATATCAGAAACTATCAAACCCCAAAAAATTCACCCACTTTAGGACAGGACTCAATCTCTAACCCTTACATTAAAAAGCAACTGTCTCCTTATCACAGAAAATCTTCAACAAGATCCTGGCAACTAACTATATATCCTCAAATCGGAAACAAGCATTCAAAACTCCCAAAACTTAAAACCTAACAAAAAGACCCCAACTCTCACAGCTAACACGCCCCTAATCTCTCTCTCTCCTCACAGCAAACTGCTGAGACAACAATATTACAACAAAAGTCTCCCCTCCATTCATCCCGCAATTTCAAACATGGCTTTAAAAAAGCAACCACTCCACAACTACAGTCCTTACCTCCCTCACCAACACATCATCATGGCTTCAACCAATCCCCATCCATAGATCCATTCCATAGATCCATCAACAAAGCCTTTGACACTGTCCCCCACATACATTCTCATTCAAAAATTCCTTCAATCCCCCCCGCCTAGAATTAACGACCAAAAAGTGGCGCTCTCTAATTCTTCTCAGTAACCGTTTGGCCAAAAGTTCTCCACAAAAACATCTCTCCCTCTCCATCAAATTACAAAACGGCGTCCCACAGGGCGCAATTCTCTCTCCATTCCTTTCAATCTTTCCACAGAAGACCTGCCCATCCCTACCCGCCCACCAATCCACCAAAACTTATTACTTATGCAGATGACACCAGTGATATCAGCCTCATTTCTCCACATCCAGACGTAAATATAGCCAACTCGCATCACACCCACGAATTCTTACAGACAAATTAGAAACCTGGTTACTCCCGCACAGAAATGACCGTCTCCCCTCTCAAAAATCAATCCATTCCACCCCTAAACCAAACTGACCACACCAAATCTTCTAGCTCCACCAAATAACGACCGATCGCAACTGGTTTTTCGAGCCGTC
>JABUQX010104744.1:10000-12500 GCA_015478945.1 Trachelipus rathkii | reverse complement strand
GGAATATCACCTTCAACTAACTCTATTCGCTAACCTTTTGCTCTTGTCTGAGACCCAGATGGCTAGAAATTCATCCTCTAACTCGTTTTATGTATCTCCAACTATAACTTATTTCATAATTCCGTCTGAAGGGTGGAGTTTGTGCCTATGTAAACATTAATACTCCTGTAACATGTCTCGTGAATCTCGAATCTGCCTAACTTCGATGCTCTGCTGGCCCTCAAAATCTTTTCTCCTTCTTACTACAATAATCTTGGCTTCTGATCTGTTCTCCTAACAGAACAGATTTCACTCTTTCTTTGAAATCTTACTACCTCTCACCGAGCTGTTTATATCTCTACATCCAAATACTTTGAGGTTCCTCTATTTTATTTGGGATTCCAATGTACACAACACTGAAATGTTGGGGGTCCCCTCATACTGATTTAGGTGGGGAGGAGGCCGGATCATTTCAGTATTCTTAACGATCTGGAGCAACTAATCAAAGAACCTACACACATTCGGATCGTCCTAACCAATTCTTGAACCACTGACCTATGTTTCACCACTAGTCCTTCTCTCTATAATACACCACCTTCGCCCCTATTGGTAAATCTGACCAACAACCTTATATCCCTTAACTTTAATACTCTCTCTAACAGCTCCATCCTGCCCTATGCGTTTTTTTCTGGCACTTTGATCGGGGAGATTGGGGGGGCCTTGCGTCGCCTCTACGCTAACTATAATTGGAATGACTGCTTGACTCTGATGACGCTTCGGCTTCTGCCACTAAGGTGGGAGCTGTAATCGTTGACGGGCTGAGCAGGTTTCATTTTCTCTCGACTAAATCTTTCTCTCCTCATAATCCATGGGTCGATCGTGCTTGTTCTCTGGCATTCAGGCTAGAGACAGCGCTTTATCGGGTGTGGAAAAATTCCCGTTCTCCTAATCACTCACGCTAATTTTCATTCAGCTAGAAACGTTCAGGGATAATCTTCGACGAGCAAAGCGGGCTTTCATCAAACGAAGGGTGCGCTAACTCCTTGGTTCTCCTACTGATAAATCTTTCTTGGCCTCTTGCAAAAACATCTCTAACAACTTCTGTAAATCTGCTTTCCTTCTCTTATTCGACTGATGGCCTCTGTTGCTAACTTCAACTGAAAGCAATTCTTTCGGCCTCCTATTTTCCTCAAATTCAACCCTGGACGTGGCATTCCTCCTCCTCCACCTTCTCCTCTCATGTGTCCTATTCCTTTGCCTGTGATTACATTTTATCGCGGTTGCATGGGCTCCTGAGATCTTATGAACGTTTAGGAGGCGGGTGCCCGGATGGCGTTCTCCCGAGTTTTTGAGGAGTTGCTCCGAGCTGGGCCCTCCCTCGTTCAACGTATATCTCTATGTCTCAAACTACACTTCCTTTCCAGTCACCATGTCAACCTATTCGAAAAAAGAAGCTCGCTCTGATCTTCTAACATCGCCCTATAGCTCTCACTGTGTTCTATCTAAGATCTTTGAAACCTTCTTAACTCTCACTTCTTAGACCATCTGGAATCTCATTCTCTTCTTCCGACGCCAGTACGGCTTTCGGCGTTCGAGGTTCTACTGGGATATACTTTCTATTTAACCAGATATGTTTCCGCTTAGGAACTACGCGGGAAGAACTTGCGATGGGTGGCTTTCTGACTCTCGCACCTATCAAAGCACTCTTGACCGAGGCCCCCCGTAAGTTTTATTTTGTTATCGCGTAAAAGGAGGGGGGGGGCGTGTCCCATGCCCTCTCCAAGGGTCCCCTGCGCTGTGTGGAAAAAGGCTTTCACTAACTCGGTACATATATGGCGTAATAGTGCCTTACTTAACCCGATGATGACTCTAGCTCGTAAACTCTCTCTCAAAAAATCGCTCAATCATCGGACTCGTTGTTGATTGGCCCACCCGGAAAGCAGATTCTTCTTCTTTTCTGTCAAAAATAGTAATGTTCCTCAGGGTTCTGTCTTATCTCCCACTTAATTCCTACTTTTCATTAATGATCTTTCACTTGCAATCATACTCTATTCACTCAGTATGCGATGACTCGACCCTTCATTCTTCAACTCATTTCCATTCTGCTCCCTCTTTTACTTTCTAGAATTCGCTCTGCGTCTTATTCTTTCCGATTTCTATTCTCGCTGATCTGGATAGAATTTCCGGGTGGGTTCGTAATACCTTTGTGAAATTCAATTCTTTAAAACTCAACTTCTTCAAATCTCCCTCTTAAGACACCTCTCTAACCTTTTCCTATCTTCTTTCGACGGTCTTCGTCTTCTCCTGTCGACAATATTAAACATTCCTATGGCGTAACATAAACAAAAAAAATGGTCTTGAAACCCTACATCACAACGGTTGTTAAGGCTTCCTCAAAAACTGGGAGTTCTGTATAGACTGCGAGATTTTTTTCTCTTTTCAGCTGCTCCAGTTATAAAAGGGCCTCATCCGCCCTTTATGGAAGTATGCTCATTATCTGGGGGGCTCAGGTTTCACCCGG
>JABUQX010104744.1:0-5000 GCA_015478945.1 Trachelipus rathkii | reverse complement strand
CTACCCCACAACCCACACACACACATAACATAACACAACACATCACCACCACACAACACACACACACACCATCCTACACCGACACTCAAGAAACAATAAAAACATTTCTATTTTAAATAATACCACATATATAGGTAATATGCTGTCAATAAACTCCTATTTTTCATAAATAATAATTTAAGAATTTTTATTGCTAAGGATAAAAATCATAATAAAGTAATATTTATATGTAATAATTATCTTATACAGGGCTATACAATATTGATGATGAATAATTAAAATAGAAATTGTGAGCAAATTAAAAAACCAGGAATTTAGACTAGACATTCTTTTATCAATAATTACAATCCTAATATAGGTGAAATTATTACAATGTGAAACGAATAATAATAATATAATAATAATAATAATAATAATAATAATAATAATAATAATAATAATAATAATAATAATAATTAATATATTATATATTTATATATATATATAATATTATATATATAAAATATATATATATAAATAATTAATATAATAATAATAATATAAATAATAAAATAATAATAATATAAATGATAATAATAATATAATTATTAAATAATATTAATAATAATAATATAATATATATAATAATAATAATAATAATATATAAATAATAATTAATAATAGTTATAAATACTTACTTCTACTACTATACTTTACTTAATACTCATATACTACATTAATCATATACTTACTAACGACTTAACTACTACTTATCATATACTACTTACTAATATAATTATTAATCAAAGTAAAAGACAGCAATTCATAATAATAATAATAATATATAATAATTATAATACTTTTATAGAATTAATAATAATAAAAAATACAATAATAATAATAATAATAAATTAATAATGATAATATATTAATATAATATATATATATATTATATATATATTATATAATAAATAATAATATTAATAATATATATAATATAATAATATAATATAATAATTTAAAATAATAAAATATTAACTACTATACTATATCTCTTACTTAAATAATAAATAATAATATATAATAAAATAATAATAATTATAACTCAATAATAATAATAATAATAATAACTTAATTTAAAAATAATAATAATAATAATAATAATAATAATAATTAAATTAAATAATTAAATAATTAATAAAATAATTAATAATAATATAATATAAAAATTATATATAATTTGATTTATTATATGTGTGAGTGATTGATAAATTAGTCACTATATTATCTCTACTATCACGTTCTCATTGTGGACGTTGTTTTTGGTTGACGAAGTGAAGATTTCAAGGTGCAAGGTGTGAGTATTTATTATTATTATTATTATTATTATTATTATTATTATTATCATTATTATTTAATGCTCAAATTTGATTCATTTATGAGATGACTCATGATGTACAATAGATAATTATTATCTCATATTATATATTGTGTACTTTAAGCCATGTATTATATTAGTGTGACTTGTAGTCATGAAAGACTTATGCTCATTGACTCTCAATTCATTCTTAATGTGACACTATAGTTATTTACTCTCGAGTTATTTTTACATTCATATATTATATATGGTATCTCTATTTGGAAATATACTACTCTCTCTTATTATTATAACGTATTTATTGTAATAACTGATATTATTATAATAATGAGGTAATCTCATTAATATCTTTATTATTTTCGTGTAATTCAAATTTAGATGTTTGCTACATCTAAATGTGAGTTCTATCATATCTAATTATTAGGAAAAGTGTATATAGAGGTGAGTCATTGTATTTATAGTATATTTTGTGAGTATAATGTGAGTTATTTAGTATAACTGTAATATATGTGGATTATACTTGGTTGACTGTGATAATATTTATAGAATGTAGTTATTATTGTGATATAGTGGTGAGAAGTTGATTAGTTAGATTAACTGTGGCAATGAGTATTTGGTATGTGATGTGAGTATAGATTTTGTGTTGAAATTGTGATAGATATTTATAATATTATGTGTTGTATTGAAGTGGGGATATTTCTATGATGTAGCACATCGTGAGTTATAGTATATTAGTGAGTTATTTATTATTTATTTATGAACTATATGTTTGATTAGTTATGTGACTCTCACTGTAATTGAAAATGTCATACTCATTATTTATTTGCTCACTCCTAGTTATTATTATTATTGATTATGTGATTATTATTATTATTATTATTATTATTATTGTATTTGTTTTTTATTTTATTATTATATTATTATATTTGATATAATCCTATGAATGTGATGGTACTTATTATTGTTCATGCATATCTATTTCACTAAATATTACATGAAAATAATAATTGATAAAAAAAATTATTATTACAAAAAGTATCCTCAAAAATTAAATTTCAATACATTTTCATTCCACGCGCGTTATAAAATGAAAACTGAAATAGCGAGATAGAAAAGGAAAATAAACGCGAGAGTGTTATATATTGAATAACTATGAATGCTGTGCATCATCAACCCGAAAAAAAAATCAATAAAAAATTTAAAACTCAGTATCCGAAATTTATTGTATAGAAGGATAGGATGAATTAAGATATAGTGAATATATTAGATGGTACATTAATAGCACGAATATATTATTCTTAGAGTGTTGAGTGGAAGACACGTGGTTTAAATTGCAAGAGGGGGAGTGAGAGATGATGATGTCAATTGAGAGAAGTGAAGAGATACACGTAATGATTACTATGAGGATAAATAAATGCCGTATGGAGAGGAGGTCAGAAACGTGGAGGGAGGAGGCCTTGATAGATTGCTGCATGAGAAAGGATATGAAAATCATGAATAGTTTTTTCCAGCAAAGAGATTCACACAGGTTTACAAGGTACAGATGGAATAGCACAACAGACAAATTTGACCAGAAATCGGTCATAGATTATATCATTTCATCAGATAGGAGAATAGTGCAAAATGTAAAGGTATTGCCGGGAGTGTCTATGGACTCTGATCACAGATTGTTGGTGGCGGATTTAAGAATGAAGGTGGAGAGATTGCAGGCGGGGGAGAAAAGGAGCGTGATTAAAATGGAGGTACTGAAAGAGCAGGGAAAGAGGCAAGAATATGAAGAAAGATTGAATGTAAATATGGAACAGATGATGAATGCGGAGATAGTGGATGACATTCGGAATGTAGTGATGAAAGCAGCAGAAGAAACCCTAGGAAGAAGATGGATAGGAGGAACGCGAAAAAGACATACACGATGGTGGAATGAAGAGGTTAGAGGAGCGGTGAAGGGAAAGACAGTAAAAATGAGAGAGTGGCTAAGAGACAGAACGGCTCAGTCAAAAGCTCTGTATGTGGTGGCCAGAAACACGGCGGAGAGTGTGAAAAGAAGAGCAAAGAGGGAGGCAGCAAAAATTGTAGCGGAGGAGCTGAGGGAGGACGTGAGGGAGGAAGGAAGAAAATCTTCCGATTAGCAAAGACTTATCGGGGATCGAAGAAAAAAGTAGCGAGCATAAAGGATGAACTTAGATCCTCAGATCGAAGAACAATCAGAGAAATGAGAGATTATTTTGGTACCTCTGAGTAGAGGAGGGTCAGGAAATGGAGGAGGAGTTAGAAGAAGTGAGACCAGGGAAGGAAGCAGGGGTAATTACCAGGGAAGAGCTGGAGGAGGCCTTAAGGAAAATGAACAATGGAAGGGCCCCGGGAGAAGATGGATTGCCCATAGAATTAATAAAAGAGGGAGGAGAGGGAGTGAAGAAGCAGTGTTGAAGTTTATCAACAAGTGCTGGAGAGAAAGTGAGATTCCAGAGGGATGGGGGAAAAACCATCATTATACCAATATATAAAGGAAAGGGAGATGTGGGTGAATGTAATAATTACAGAGGTATTTCGTTATTGGATCATCTGGCAAAAGTATACGAAAGGATACTTGAAAGAAGAGTGAGGGCAATTGTGGAACCCAGACTTGGAGAGGAGCAGTATGGGTACAGGGCGAATAGAAGCACCACAGATCTTATGTTCGCCCTGAGAATGATAACGGAAAAGATAATAGAATACAACAAAAAGGCATACATCGCATTTATAGATCTGAGAAAGGCATTCGATTCGGTACCTAGGAAGAAATTGTTCGAGGTTTTAGAGAGAGATTACGGAGTGGGTGGTTACTTAAGAAAGGCTTTGGAGAGTATGTATAAAAATGACAAATGTAATGTAAGAACGGAATATGAAAGCGAGAAATGGTTTGAGGTGGGAGCTGGCGTTAAGCAGGGAAGTGTATTGTCACCAATTCTGTTTGCAGCATATTTGGATGTAGTGATAAGGGCAGTGAGGGAGGAGGTGGAGGACTTGGATGGAGATGTGATGGCTTATGCGGATGACCTGGCGTGCTGGAGTGAAGACGGAGATAAACTGAAGAGGGTGGTGTTGGCTTTTGATAGTAAACTGAGAGAAGCGGGCCTGTGCATGAACGTAATAAAACAGAAATTATGATAGTTAGTAGAGAGGAGGGAGAAGAGTTGGTGGTGGAGGTGGATGGTGTGGTGATTAAAAACGTAGAGAAATACAAGTATCTGGTAGGGGAATATTTGGTAGAAAGGGAGGAAGTGCTTTGGAGATTGCGAACAGAATTGATAAGTACGGGAGAACAGTTAGAGCTTTGTATCCTATCATCAGGGATAATGAGATTGGAGGGGAGGTGAAGAGGATAATTTTCGGGAGCATTTTAACACCGGTTCTTCTGTATGGGGCGGAAACATGAAGTATGTTATTAAGAGAGGAGAGAAAAGTGAAGACTGCGGAAATGAATGTATGAGAGCAGATGGCCGGAAAGACCAGGAGGGACAGAGTTAGAAACGAAAGAATTAGAGAAGGTATAGGAGTAATACCTATTATTAACAAAGTAGATGCAGCAAGACTAAGGTGGGGGGACATTTGGAAAGGATGGAGCGTGGTAGGGTGGCCAGGAAGAGGTGGGACTGGAGACCGG
>JABUQX010104743.1:12500-32755 GCA_015478945.1 Trachelipus rathkii | reverse complement strand
ATCTTGACAACCTTATTAGTGTTGACTGTGGATGGTTATTAAATTAACAATGCGTGAGAAGGTTTGAGCAGTTTTTAATAATGAAATTTTAATTATGTTGTTTTCAAAACTAAATGTTTTCAAGAAACTTTGTTTGGGTTTTATAAAGAAATTATTTATTACTTTTAACTTTTAAATTTAAAATTAATCTGATGATTTGGTTCGGTTGAAACAATTTAAAAGCTATTTCAACATCCTGATGTTATTAAATATTTGGAAATTATATTGAGTGTAAATAAATTTTCAACCACACTGTGGTTTTATAAATTGTAACTGAAATCTTGATTGTAGCGTGGAAACCGGTGTAGTCGCTGATACGCTCTCTCGAATGCTGCTTTATTTCAAGCTCCTCAAACAAGATGGCGATGCGTTTGATATGATTGATTGCCTATGCGGATTGCGGAACCACTCTACAGTCTTAGCTATTATTAAAATATGTAATAATAATAAATTAATAATTTTAAATTAATAATAATAATTAATTAATATATAATATATATTAATTAATAATAATATTAAGTAAATAATAAGAATAATAATAAAATAAATAATATATAATAAAAATAGGATAATAATAAATGAAAAATAAATAATAATAATAATAATAATAAGATGTGATTGGTGAGTGTTTTTGTATATAGTGATATCTAAAATTTGTATTTAATAATTATATAATTATTGTATGATAGTGTTGGTGTTAGTGATGACTAATATTGTAATATATTATTAGTTAAACTCTTGAATGTATTGATAAAGTGTTAAGTGCATTAGATGATGGCAATTATATTGCTATCTGTTATGGTGGTGTTATAGTATTTTGTACATGTTATTGATGCTGATTGTACGTAGTTTTTTGTGTATGTGTATGTATCTTTTTTTTGTTAATTATATATTTTTATTTTATTATATATTCTAGTTTATGTAAAGTGCGCCGGTTAGCTTCCATAGTGCGTAGAGTACTCGCCGCAAACAAGCGAAGCAGTGGTCCAGCATGTTAGCAATTCTGCTTTCGGGTGTGGATCGCGGGAGTGATGTGAGTTATTGCTCTCCTTTCGATTTTGTCTTTTTCTTGCTCTGGACGCTGTAAATGAGATAACACCCCCTGTCCTGATTTTAGAGCCTTTACCGCGCCTAGCGGTGTGAATTTATCTGTATATTTGTATAAATATAGAACTTTGCTCGTGGTAGAGCAATCGCCTAGCAAGCGAGGGGGCGTCAGCGTTCGCAGACCGAGTTGGAGCGATGAGAAGTGAGTTATTTCTCTGTTTATCTACTAGCCTTCGCTCTCCACTCAGACGTTTATGTAGTACATTGTAGCGTGGCTTGCCTGCTAACTGGGAGAAAAACCCAGAGCCTACCGCGACTAGTAGCCGTGTCTGAGCCGAGCCAGCGGGATCTGCGCGGTTAAGGCCTCAAGCATACCCAAGGACTCGTTTTACTCGATCTGGGATCACCTGACAGCGGCTCCGTTAAATTGATGCCTTACCAGGGCGTGATTTGAGCTTTGCAGTTGATTTGTCTAGTTATATTATATTATATAATATAAATATTATTATATAAATATGATTTATTTTTTTATTTCTTATTATGATAATATTATTATAATTTTATATATTAGTATTTATATAATGTATTATCCTCACCTCATATTATGTAAGTTATAGTTATTTTTATATTTAGATATGCTAGATATTATATTTTATTATATATTATAATATATATATAATATTATCCTATATGTTAATATATATATAGTTTATGTTATATATATTATTAAATATTATATATTTTAAGTATATAATATCTATATTATATATGTAGTATAATATACCTATATAGTTGAGATTTCAAATATATATATAGTTGAAGAGCAGTGTACCACATACTGAAAGATAGACAAATGAGTGTGTGAGCCGTGAAAAGGGCGATACTTTGAAGGTTGTTTAACACCGATTTTTTATTACGTATATGGAGAGATTGACATGAGTCTACGGACCACAATGAGAGGTCGCATAGGTAGAATACAGATCGGCGGAGAATGTACGTTTTGAGGCAATAATGGGAAGAGACTAGAAGAGACAGACAGAGATACAGAGAAGATATAAGGTGAGAAGGATGGTTGGAGTGGAAGTTGCGCTACTATATTAATTAAGATGGATGCCAGCCCAGATTGAGGTGGTGGCGGATCATCTTGTGGATAGAGAATGCAATGAGGGAAAGGGCCCCCAAGAAGATGATGGAGTGGAGACCGGAAAAATCGAGACCAAGTGCAAGACCTTAGGAAGAGAGTGGGGATAGGGAAAGCTCGTGGAAGGACTCTATTGGAAGACATGCGACTGCCTTAGTCGATTTGCAGGATTTCCTGAGGCGAAGTAGGAGTTTGCGAAGATAGAGGAAGATTCAGAGATGGCTTGTGCCCCCGCTACAGCGGTCTTGACCTCCTGATTTAACTTTGTTGCATTACGTGAGAACAAAGAAATTATAGTATATATAATTTTGTTATATATTTATTTTTATATATACTATATATACTACATTTATAGTATTATATATATATTATTATATATAGATTACCCAAATAATATGTTATTATTGGAGAGTGTGGGCAGAGAATACATTTTGGTGAGAGGGAGGGGGGGAACTTGTAAGAATGGGATAAAGACTTAAGGAAGGGAAATGGTGAAACAGATATACTGTTTTCTCTGAGTTATACGCGGGGGGGGTGGGGGGTGGTGGGGGGGTGGGTGGGGGGTGTGTATAATATTAGTAGTTATTATTATTAGTATAGTTTATATATATAGTTATATTTGTTTTTGAGTGTTGGGTAGAGAATATAGGGTGAGGGTGTGATGATAGTAGGGGTGGGGGTGAGGGTAGGGTATGATAGTGGTGATATAATTATTATTGATAGTAGTAGTATAGGGGCGTATGGTATATTTTATTGGGTGAATGTAATTTAAGATTTATTGAAATTTTGTCAAGGTATATATATATATTATAATATAGATATATATAATATAAATATATATATATATATAATATTTATAGTATATATACGTAGTTAGATATATTGGGTACTAATAGTAGTACCGGGGTATGAGTAAGATATTATATATGGATAGTATATATAGAGTATAATTATATCTTATAGGAATGATACTCCCCCTAGTGGCCGTAAGAACGCGGAAGGGCTGAGATTGGTTGAGGGAGATATTGAGAGGGTGTGTTATGACAAAAAGGTAGCTTAAAAATAAACCAGGTTATGAGTAGAAAGTTTAAGGATTAAGGAGGAAGGTAGATAGTGGAGGGTTTTAGAGGTGAGAGTTAGGAGTTATTGTAAAGAAGTTAAAGATTTTTAATACTAGGGATGTTTGGAGTGATGGAAGGGGAGGGAGAAGGTAAGGGAGAGTAGACCAAGATGGTGATAAGGAATGAGCTGGAGGGGTTGAGAGAAATTTGTAGGGAAAGGCTCCACGGCAGCGTTAGCACGGAAAGTTAAAGGTGTAGGGCGAATAATAAATACTTGCAAATTTGCGACCAGCCCCGGGCCGATGGACATTTCATATTTTAAATACAAATTTCTGAATTTCTTTCTCTTTTCTTTTTAATTTTTGAGCTTCATTATTTTGAGAATTTTTTGACTATTAAATTTATATAGAAAATTTTCTATCATGTTAAATTAGAATATATTTTGTATTTTTCGCTTTTTTTTAACCTCGGCGTGAATAATGAAAATTGCTGGTTGTCGTCAGTCAAATTATTAGACAAAGCCCAAGAAAGAATGTTTTGATAAGTGTAAGTTGGAGATGAGGGTGAGACGGTTTGTGGGTAGCAGAAGGAGAGAGTGTACATCAGGAATTAGGTCGTGAGGTATTAGGTCTATTTTTATTTTTTTTTGTTTTTTGAATTGGAGGTAATAGCGGTTTATGACCTGGCGGGCAGGCGGAAAGGGTGATATGGAAATTTGGATGAGTATGTCTATTTGTACTGAGAATGAGTAAGCAGAGATGTGGTTATGAGAGTTGTGGAGCGGGTAGATTATAAGGAGGAAGGGTGAACCAAACAGAGACGGTAATATTTTTCTTTATTTTATCGGTTGGCGGAGGTGGCAAAAAGGACAAAGGTTCAAAATAAACCCATTACATTGAAAATGAAAATTAAACCCCGTTTTTGACATTTTTTCTACAGGAAATTTCTTAGATAAGAATTATGTTTTGCTGGTGTTTATCAAAGGAGAACGGTATGGAGGATGATACGAAAGGTTCGTGGTGGAATAAGGATGCTCATAACAACCACAATACCTCCACGATCTCAAGCCGGATCAAATAGTGGTCTAAGGTCGCAATGAATAATAATGTGTTTTTATTTTAATTCTACAAATAATAAATTATATTATAAATAATTTAATATTATATTCATATATGTCAGGGAATACAACATAATGCTCACCGAGAGTTTACTACTGACACCCTACAAAGAGTAAACAAACTGGGTATGAGGAGATACCTAATTAATCTTATGAACCTAAAACTTATAATACTTGCTTAGTAGAAAGAAAAGATTTATTATGGAAATTAGTAATAATTTTTATAGTCTTGTATGTTGTTCCACATCGTCATACCAATTAATTTCAATAATAGTTTATTTTAATAATTATATATAATAATACTGTACCTATTAATAAAGTTTGATCAATATCTCAAATTTCATTCAAACTTGAATAATAATCTAATTGATTAATCACAATCCTGAGATAGAAATTGTGTATCAACCCTGAAATTCTTTGCTACAAGTTCCTAATAATCTATATATCTTAGGTATATATAATATACCATAAGATACGTTTAAATATTCTAGATTTATTAGCATAGTAACTATTATTACTATATATCAAAGGGTTCAAGTACCCTTTCCATTTTTGAATTAAATAATTTACCTGTACGTTGCATAAGTCAGCGATATCTCGAAAGCGAAAGGATTATATAAGGACACATACACTAATTCGAGATCCTTCTTTTTCTAGGTAAGTGGACTGTAACTAAGTATGCATGAACAAAAGAGAGCCAACTACATTATCTAACGGCGACTCTGTGTCGAGGTTCGAGTGCTGGCCGCGAGTAAATTTTTATTCTTCTTATTATTGCAAATTGACACAACAACATGTTCTGCCCATTCGACGTTGCCTTTACTTGCGATAGTGCTCCTGTACCCAAGAGCACCCAAGCAGAAGGCCATGTAGCCCAAGCAGGTGTTCCAACCACCCTGTCCATTTAAAAATAAGTACCGAGTTTCATACAGTGGTATACGGAGCAGAAATTTAGAAATACTGTCCGATAGCCTTCTTTTCTGGGAACGCGACTCGGACTATGAGTTGAGCTTCCTGGACTTTGTCTAACGGCGACCGCTGTGTCGATGGTTCGACCTGGCGCGATGAGATATTTTCTTTTCTATTTTTTGCAAATTCTGCAACAACATGTGTCCCATTTCGGCTTCTTTTGACTCTTGATTATTGACTCTTGTCTGACCCCTAGGAATACCAAGGCCTAACCTATGTTAGCCCTAGGCAGGTTCCAACCACCCCTCCCTTGTCGCCATTATTAAATAAGACTGAGAGTTTTCAAAAAGCAGTCACCCCCGATTCGACCAATATATAATATCGACAGTACTTCGTTCCGAAGATGGCCATCTTTTTTAGAAAGAGTGCCGTGATCCGTTACACACAAGTCTGTATCAAGAGCTTCGCTACTACACAAAATATCAATCATACGGCCACTCTCTTTTGTGTCTCAATGGTCCCCGAGTCCTGCGCGATTGAAATATGTTTATATTCTCTTTTTATCTGCTAAATTTTCCCCCAACAAGACACTTATCCCCACTCTCTCTCACAGGTCATATCTTTCTTTGTCTGAGGTTACACTAAACCCAAGCAGCACCATTGCTTAGACATGTCAATGTATCCCAGCAGTCAGTTGTTCCAAACCACCCTCTTGTCCCTATTTATATATAAGTACTAATTTCCAAAGCATGTGTAAATTATTCCGAAGCATGCGAGATTAAGAAAAAAACTTTCTATATGCCTTCTATTTTCTGAACGTGAGAATCGATACTAGTTGTAGAGTTTCGAACATTCAATCTGTCTAACGCTGTTGTCGATTTGATCCTGCACGAGTGAAATAGATATTCTTGATTTTTATTATTGCAAACATAGTCCATTATCAAGCAGTTTCACATTTCCAGCGTTTCTTGACTTTGGTTGGTTGTTCCTTAACCCAGAAACACCCAAGCAGAATGCCCGGTAGCCCCGGCAAGTGTTCCAACCAGCCTCCTGTCGATTTAAATAATACGAGTTTCAAGCCTGTATCGTAGCAGTAATTAGAAAACTTCGACTTATGCCACCTTCTTTTCTAAAGGTGATCGATAGGGTAGAGCTTCCCTGTACATATCTACTTGACGCTGTTGCGATGTCGATTCTTGCAAGAGTGAAATTATATCTCTTTATTATTGCAATATTGCCGCAAACAAAGCAATTTGTTGCCCATTTCGCGCGTTCCTTGGACTTTGGTTGGTTGCTCCTGAACCCCAGGAGGCGCCAAGCAGAAGCCTGTAGCCACTGCAGTTTCCAACCACCCTCTGCGATTTTAAATTAATACTAAGTTGCAAAGCAGTGATAATCGAACAGGAGATTAGAAAACTGTTCTATATGCCTTCTTTTCTGGAACGTAGATCGAATAGTGGTAGGCTTCTTACATGTCTTAACGGCACTGTTGTCCATGGTTCAAAATCCTGGCGCGAGGAAATTTTTTCTTTGTCTTATTATTGCAAATTGTCGCAACAAGCATGTTTGCACCATTCAGCGCTCTTGACTTTGTTGGTTGTTCCTTGTGTACCCAGGAACATCCAATAGAAGGCCCGGTAGCCCAGCAGGTGTTCCAACCACCCTCCTGTCCATTAAATAAGTACCTAGTTCTCAAAGCCTGATATCGGAGAGTAAATTAGAAAAAACTTTCCGATTATGCCGCCTTCTTTTTCGAAAAGCGGATCGACTAGTCGATAGGCTTCCTGTACATTATCTAACGCTGACTCTGTTCGATGGTTCGAATCCTGGCACGAGTGAAATTTTCTTTGTCTTATATTGCAAATAGTTGTCGCAACAAAGCATGTTGTGCACATTTCGGCGTTTCTTGACCCTGGTTGGTTGTTCCTGTAACCCAGTAACACCCAACCATAGAATGCAGGAGCCCCAGAGGTGTCCAACCACTCTACTGATCGATTAAAATAAGTACCGAGTGTAAAAAGCAGATATAGAAGCATTATTCTGAGAAATCTTTCCGAGACCCTCTTTTCTGAAGGCGGATATTAAATTAAATATTAATTTCATTTTAAAAAAAAAAAAATGTATAACAATCCAGGGGAATCTATAAAAACAAACTAAATTGTTAAAATTTGACATCACCTTATAAGCATTATGCTATCCTTATATTGCTTATTAGCATTTTAAAATGCTTTTCCACTGTATTGGTTGAGAGTAAGACGTATGATTCAGCCTATACGTTTAGGTAGTTGCCTTTCAAAAAAATTCTTGCTCTCCTCCCTGAAGGATGTTCTATTTTATAGGACTAGCAATATATATATATATATAATAAATATATATATAATATAATATATATATATTATATAATATATATATATATATATATATAATAAAAAATATATAATATATAATATTAATATATATATATATATACTATATATATAATATATATATATATATATATATTATATATATATATAATATATAATATATAAATATATATATAATATATATTATATTTTAAGTTGAGTATTTATTTAGAAGAGGTGACATAACAATGATAGTTCAATACCGGTAAAATGTAATCTATTCCAATAAATTAAGTTACTAAAACTCTTCACTACACCTTTCTCAGTAATCATGTAGATTATGTAGTGCTTCTATCACATATGTCTAGAATGATTAAGAATAACAGCAGCATGCAAACACGATGCTTCAGAATTTGTAAGAATACCTCACACATAATTCCAGCAGCACTCATCATGATATGAAAAATAAACATAAGCAAGTAGAATAACATCAAGGTTAAAGCTAAATAATAATGATAAAGTGTTTATATATTGCACTCAGTAATAGATTGTAATTACCTTTTCTCGTTATATAGACCTATATAAAGCAGCTTCTATGCTTGTAGCTCAAACACAAGTTCAAGTCAATATCAGAACATCATATATTTAAAAACAAGCCAAGCCCCAACTTATAGGATTGCTTAGATTCATTTATGAATCAATGTGTGCCAATTAGGTTTATGGCAAGTGAGAACAAGAGATAAATGTAAGACTATTGTAGCGGTTAGGGGTTTAATAATGCAGATTTAGATTCAAAAGTAGTTGTTTAAAAGACTTAGATTCTTAGTGACATTGATAAAAAATTCCTTCCCTCATTCTATTGTTGCATTTAATTAAATATAGATGTAATAATGACTGATTTTTTACAGGGACAGTCCGCAAAGATGTTAATGGAAAGGAAGAAATATATCTTCAGATGTTATATCAGCCACACCAACACCAAAATCAACCAAAGTAAGTATGGATAAAGCCACCCCCCAGCTTAAAGGACCAAAATAATTTAAGGTAAGTATAGTTTCTTTCTTAGCTTTTTATTAATTTATATCTTATAACTAAAAGGGGTATTTTAATACAAAGTTTTATATTGATTATAATTAAACAACCTATCTCCACCATAATTATTTAGTAAAGATAAATCATCAATTTAAATATCAAAGATTCTTTTTGTAATAACGTTGAACAATTGTGTAGAGTTAAGAGGAAATAAACAAATGACCGCCATGTATATGAATAAATAAAGTGAAATGAAAAGATGAAAAAAGGAAGAAAGAAAAAGTGTTTAAATACTGAAAATATATATTGGATGAAGAGCATTATGTAAATACGCATTGATTCTATGGTAAATAATGTTAACATAACAATCCTAAATCGAAAACATAATTACCAAGACCGAACTATTAGCTTTTATTACAATTTTCTATTGGTGTTTGCTCAGCCGTGAAGAAGCTGACTTAATTGTTACATAACATAGACCCATATAAAAAAGATATATATTACTTCATTAACCAGTAGAATATTTTTAACTTTAAAATTCAGCCATTAAATATTATTAATACACTAAAGATAATCTTATTGTTTGTAACAGTGTAACTGAGTACAAAACCAAATAAACAGCAACTTTATAAGAGGATACTATATAAGTATTACGTAATAATGAAAGATTCACAGAATTATAGTCACGAAGATGAATATTGGGTTGAGACGCAATGTTAAGATAGCACAAGTATAAAAGTATCACATCAGATGATAATTGAGTCTACAATAGGGAGAGTTGTTTAGAAATACCCAATGAAACGATTGAAAGACCATACGGATTTAGTTAATTCAATGATTGTATCTTACCATCAACTTTGTAATATGGAGAGTAATGCTTGCATAAGTGCTAGAAATATCAGTTATATTAGTATTGTCATTAGAACCACTAGTATTAATATTAGTTATAGTAGTTTTATCATTTAGTCTGGGGTCTACTGTAGAATTAAATATTATAATCATTCGCCCAGTCTTTAAAAGTTAAATAGAATATGCGGCGTCCATTTCGAACAAACTATATTGCAATTAATTTTATATAAATACATAAATTGAATGTATCTCACATTACCCTTCAAGGGTTCATTCAAACCAAGACCCAAAGCTCTAGTATATATAACTAAGGAACAATTCTCTACAAAGCTAACTAAAGAAACTAACTTTGTAGCTGACGAAGTTAGTTCTTTATAAAAAAACTCAATTTGTGTGTAAAAAGTAAAAACATAGCAAATCTATAATCTACTCCTACGGAAGACAGAATGTAAACAGAGAATTTTTTTTATCTGATACGGTAATAAAATAACGAAATCTTAGTGAAAGCAATTAAATGTTTAAACCAAAATAATAAATTGTCAAATATCGTAAGAAATATGCAGGGTGAGAGATTTCACCAGCATCGATCTTTTCAATAAATCGGGAGACACGACTATACTGAAATCCTTAAACATAACACAATACTTCATAACCATTTACCAATGTTAATTCTCCGTCTCGTAAGCCAATTATTTCAATAATAGTACTATATTTCTCTACATATATCTTTATCTCTCATCTCTAATATATATATATCTATTAGATATCTGAAAAAAATAATCTTTTTTAATCTATATATATTCTCATCTATCACTATATTATTCATATTAATATTATATATCAATTTTATCTTACTATCTCTCTCTCAATTATATCATCAGCTTAAAGCTCAAAGGATACGTAATATTAAATGATCCAATAAATATATATTATGAGTATTTAGATTCAATATAATTTCATCATACTCTAACGAATAAATATAGCTGAGTTAAAATACGATATATATTCACTTATATATTAGATAATTTATCTAACTAAGAGTATAAATTACATGAAGATTAGGCGATATACAGAATAGGCACGATATAATTCTACGAGCACGGAATTAGTAGTATATTTAATCTTGCGTATAAAGTACTTTGACTTACCTAAGATAAGGTACTGTTTATTTATATGACTCAATATTATTTATATCTATATTTCAAAAAGATGTTAGATTAAGTTTTCTAATAATTATATCATATTGCCAAATAACATATAGTGCCATGTTTATTATCCTTTATATATAATATTATATATTATAGTAATTTTTATTAATATATATATATAGATATATAAAATATAATATATATTAATATAATAAACTATATATATATTATATATTAACTAAATTATACTTCTTTCTAAATCATATATTTATTATATTCTAATTATTATATATTTTAATATACTATATACTACTAATATAAACTGATATATTTTATATATAATATAATTTCCAACGCAAAAAACGTACTAAATAATCTTTATTCAGACTTCGTGTGACGTGACTAAGGTATCTACATTCTTAAAATATGATGAGCATTCTATTTTAGAGTAAATAAATTCACACCTAAAAAATATTTCTTGAAAAAATAATTTATACCCAAATTCCTATCTACGCTTCCCTCCGGTCCGGCCCCTCCGACTAAGTTCGAACTATTTTAAAAATGTTCAGCACGTCTTTTTTAAATTTTCAAATTAAAATTTGTTTCGAAAAAATTTTGGTGTTTCTTAAATTTGAATCCGATCCGAACAAAGAATTTTGCCACTATTTGAAAATTATTCAGCACGTCTATTTCAAACTTAAATATATATATTAATATATATATAATATCATAATATTATATAAGTATATATATATTAAGTATAATATATATATATAATATTATTATATATATATTATATATATTATATAATATTATATATATATATATATATATATATAAATATCCAAATTATTACAGAGATTATTAAAATACAAAAGAATATAATTATATAATATATATTAATATATATATTATATATATATATATATATAGATATATCCTCAATATATAATTTTAATGATAAAAAAAATTCAATACCCAGGATCCGTATCCCGCTCCAGCTCCGGTCTCCGACTTCCGGCTTCGCTCGTTCGGCTTCGGCTTCGGCTTCGGCTTCGGGCTCCCGCCTTCGGCTTCGGCTTCGGCGTCGTTCGTGTTCGGCTTAGCCTTCGCCATTGCCATCGATTCGACTAGCTTCTGCTGCTTCATTGTAAATTAATTCAGCAACGTCTCTGGCAATAAATTTTTTACGTTAAAAAATATTGATTGAAAAAAATTTCATACCTAGATCCGGTTCCGACTCCGCTTCAGAAATCCTGCTCCGGATCCAACTAAGGTTTTCTGCACTATTTGAAATTGTTCTAGGAGTCTTTTGACCGAATATATTTTTAACCTATAAAGAAAATTTCTTATGAATAAAAAAATATTCATCCAGGATCCGTCAGCTCCCTCGCCCCGAATCGGTTCGGCTCCGATCTGACCAAGTTTTTTACTAATGAAAATGTATCAGTTAACGTCTTTTACAATATATTTTTCACCTATCAAAAATATATTGCCTAAAAAAAAAAACCAACCCAGTTCCGACTCCGCCTCCGGCTGCGACGTCTAGGCTCTGGCCGGGATCCGACAATTTTACTAAATGTACTATTCAGAATTGTCCAACCACGTTCTTCCATTAAATTTTCACTCTAAAAAAATATTCTATGAAAAATATTCATATACCCAGGACGTATCGGATCGTGCTCGATCTCGGCTCCGGATCCCGATTCGAGATTCGTACCTAACAGGGAAATAGAAGATAAACGATAAAATTATTACCCCTACAACGATGTTTTGCACAACAGTTTCATACCCAGATCACTAAAGGATCGCGGCTCCCAGATCGACCTTCCCCGGCTTCGGTCCTGGATCCGACTAAATATTTTTGCACTATTTGAAAATTGTTCAGCACGTTCTCTTGAAATAAATTTTTCTAAAAACCCAATAAAACCCAGAAAAAAATTCATACTCAGGACTACAGGCTCCGGATCCGCTCCAGCTCCTAGGTTCCGGATAGGTCTCGAATTACGTACTTATGTTCTACACTTATTTGAAAATTTTTCCCAGCAATGTCTTCTTCTATTAATTTATTCTACCTAAAAAATATTTCTCCCCGAAAAAGTTTTTCATACCCTGGACCGGATCCCGTATCTCCCAGTAATCCGCATTCGGACCTTCGATTTCGACTTTATTATTGTCATCCGGATCGACTAAGTTTTCGCACGATTTGAAAAATTGTATATCACACGTCTAACCTGACAATGATTATTCAATTGCCGTACCAAACTATTTTTTTGCGGTAGGGTATAGGAAAAAATACACACCAGGACTGGATAAAGGATCGGCACCATATCCTACTTCGGCTCGGTCCCCCGGACCGCTACTTAAATATGCTATCTATCCAACTAATTTGAAAATGTTCATACTACCTTCTATCTCGCAATATAATTTCCCCCATAAAAGAAATTTATACCTAGGTCGGATCCCGATCCAGATCGACTAAAGTTTCCTGCACTATTTATAACTGTTCATCACGCCTCATGGCCAATAAACATTTCACTTAAAGAAAATAGATGTTTTTTGAAAAAATTTATGAATACTTCCGGCACCGCTCTACTCCAACACGGTAGCCACTCTCAACGTCAGCTTGCTCCGGATCCTGAAACTAACGGTTTCGTTTCACTAATTTAAAAAATTTTATCCACAACGTCTTCTTCCATTTAAAATTTTCACCTAATAAAAAATATTTCATGGAAAAAAAGTTTAACTACCTCATAGATCTGGATCCGGCTGCCCCGACTCGACTTTCGACACCGGATCCGACTAAGCTTCTGCACTATTTTGATAAACTGTCAGCACGTCTCCTGCAATAAATTTTATAAAAAAAGTATTTTTTCAGAAAAAAGTTCATACCCAGAGATCAGGCTAACGATCCCCTAGGCTCCAGATTCCGACTTCGGTACTTCCCCGTCGTACGATCGACAAGTTTATATCATGCACCCTATTTAAAATGTTTAGCACGTCTCCTGTGACAATAATCATTTACCTTAAAAAATAAATATTTTTCCGAAAAACATTAATACCCAGATCTGCTAAGGATCCCCGGCCTCTAGATCCGACTTCGCTCCCGATCCGCCTAAGTTTCTACTAATTATTTTAAAATGCCAGCACACGTCTTTGACCAATAAATTTTTACATAAAAAAATATTTCCCGAAAAATAAATTCATAGCAGGATCCTACGGACCCGATCCGGCTACTTGATAATACGCTCGGATACACTTCGGCTCCGATCGACTTAAATGTTTCATTACACTATTGGAAAATTGTCAGGCCCGTTTCATTCTGAGATAAATTTTTCTGCCACCCCAAATAGAAAAATATTTTCATGAAGAAATTCAAATACACACCCAAGCATCCGGATACCGGCTCTGATCTTCACGGCTTCGACTTGGATGCGGCTTCGCTTCCGGATTCCTCGAACTAATTCGCGACCTATTGAAAATGTTCGGCACGGTCTTCTGACAAAAAAATTTCACTAAAAAAATTATTTCCCCCCGAAAAATATTATAATCCAGATCCGCCTCCGGAGTAAGTCCTTCCGGATACGATCATTTCACGGCTTCGGCTCGGATCAACCTAATGTTTCCATTTTGACTATAAATTGTTCAAGCATTCGATCTTCTTGAAATAAAAAATTTTCACCTCAAGAAAAATTCAACTTATTTATTGAAACCTAGGATCTACGATCCGGCATCCGATCCGGCTCCGACTTCAGCTTTCCGGCTCCCGGAATCCTAGACTAGGTTTCTGTCACTTTAATAATGTCGCTAACGTCCTTCTGACAATAAATTTTTACACCAAAAATTATTTATCCCCAAAATAAAATCCATACTACAGGATCCGGCTCTCGATCCGAACTAATGTTCTTGCCAATTTGAAACATGTTCGCACTCTTCCTTGAATAAATTTTTCACGCTCAACTAAAAAATATTTCTGAAAAATTCCCATACCCAGATCAGGATCCCGTAACCCGCCGCTCCGACTTCAGATTCTAGTCCGGATCCATAAACTAAAGGTTGTCTGCACTATTTTGATAAAAGGTATTATACACGTCTTTCTGACAATAAATTTTTTCAAAAAAAACAAAAATAAAACACCGAAATAAAAAATTCAAACTCAGATCAGGTCCGGATCCGCCCTCACTCCGGTTCCGGATACGCCCACCGACTACACTCCTCACCTACACCTATTTGAAAAATTGTCTCACAGCAAGTACTTCTTTCTTAAAATTAAATTCTTTCCACCTATAAAAAAATATCTTCTCGAAAAAATTATACATACCCCCCCCCCCCTCGGACCGGATCCCCGATCGGATCCGCATTCGACTTCGACATCGACTTGCTCCGTAGCCGGATCCGACTAAGTTATCCCCGCACTCACTTGAATAATTGATCAGCCACTTATCCCTTACAATAATTTTTACCGTTAAAAAAATATTTTTTCGAAAAAAATACACCACATGATCGCTAAGTCCGGCACCATATCCTAATTCGGCTCGGGCCTCCACTCCTCGATCCTACTAAGTATCTAACACCATTTATGAAAATTCGGTTCAGCACCTTTTCTGGCAATATAATCCCATTAAAATAATTAACTAGGATCTGGGATTATCACGATCCAGATCGACAAAGTTTCTGCCACAATTTGATTAACTTGTTCAATCACGTCTCTGGCAATAAACTTTTCACTTAAAGAAAATATTTTTTGAAAAAAAGTTAATACTCCGGCTCCGGCTCTAGCTTCCAACACCCCCGGTTCACTGCAACGTACGCTTCTCGCCCCCTCGGATCCCGGACTAAGCGTTTCCTGTATGGTTAAAATAAAATTTCACACTCTCTTCATTAAAATTTCACCCCTAAAAAAATATTTATTGAATAAAAAATTCCATACCCATGATCCCTGACCGACTCGACTTCGCACTTACACCGGATCCGACTAAGGTTTCTGCCGACCTATTTGAAAACTTTTCACAGCACTTCCTGGCAATAATTTTATTACCCCTAAAAAAAAATATTTTTTCTCCGTAAAAAATTTCAATACCTCAGGTATCATGACTAAGATTCCGGCTCCAGTAAGATCCGACTTATCGGTCATCGGGTTAACCACGGATCCGTGAACTAAGGTTTCTGCACTATTTGAAGTTTGTTCAGTACTCCTCATTGCCAATCAATTTTTTACACTAAAAATATTTTTCGAACAAAATTTATAGCAGGCTACCGGCTAAGGATTCCGGCTCTTAGATCCGACTTCGTAGCTCCGATTTCACGATAATGTTCTACTATTTAAAATGTATCTAAAATACTATCTGATAATTAAAAAAGTTAACGCTAAAAAAAATTTCTATAGATGAAAAAAAAAATTCATAGCACTAAACAGGACAAACGGATCCGGCTCCGTATACGGCTCCGGATACGCTTCGCTCAGGGATGCCATAAGTTTCCTTACAACTATTTAAGAATTGTCAGCAACGTCTTCTGGAGATAAATTTTCACCTAGATTATTTTAAATATTTCTGAAGAAAATTCATACCCCCCAAGATCCCCGATCCCCTCTGTGAACCCTTCAAGCCCTTCGGCTTGGATTCTGCTTCGAGACATTATTTATCAGAATCGACTAAGATGTTCCCTGTATTGAATAGAATTTTCCCGCACGTCTTCTGAGACAAAAAAATTTTCACTAAAAAATATTTTCCGAAAAATATATACCCAAGATCCTCCCGCCCGGATAAGGCTCTCGAAATGACGACTTCGCGACTTCGGTCTACGGATCCAACTAAGTGTCACTGATGACCTATAATGATTGAAACATTGAGTTTGCAAGCACCGTCATCTTCGTAAAAAAATATTTCCCTCCACTCTCAACATATATATTTTTCTGAAGAATAATTTATTTCATATCATAGAGAGTCACCGAGAGCCCGGATCCCGGCCTTTCCCGACTCAGCTGTCGGCTCCACGGTGGCCGACAGTTAAAGGTTCATGCACTTGTTTGTGAAAAGGTGTCGGACGTCTTATTAGGTGGATGCACAATAAAAAAAGTTTTCATCACTACCAATAAAAAGTTTAGTGCCAGAAAAAAAAGTATAGACCCCAGATCGCTCCTCTGGATCGACTAAGGTGGTCGACAGCGAACAGGTGCAGCACGTTCCTGGAACTAAAATTAGTATTTGCACCGTCATAGTTAAAATGGTAGTAAGAATTTAAGGTCGAACTGAGAAACAACCAGGAGACAGAGATACAGTGGATAACGGGGAACGCCGACTGCAGAGGCAGGGTCCTGATCTCAACAAATGCGTGACGAGGGAAATTGCTCAGTAGCTTGGCATTACAAGAAGAGTGTTGGCACCCAAAAAAAAGATTGGCCCCGAAAAAAATCATGACCCAGGAAGCCGGCGCCCGGAGACGCGTCCGATAGGACTGCGGGCTCTCCGCGCCTGAGATGTCGCCTGTATTTGCGGAGGCTAGTAAACAGCGTATGTGTGTAAGATATGTGCGCCCCCAAGCACCGTCCGTGAAAGAAAGGGGTGCATCATGAAATAACAAATTTATGGAGCGTGGTTGAAAGAAAAGTGCAACGCAGACCGCAGCCGCACTCCGGCCCAGCGCCCCCCGACGGGCGCGGAGCCGCCGGCGTTGAATGCCCGGGGGGACCCCGGCGAAGGGTTGCGCACAGTGAAAAGAGGGCGGGCACGCATGGGCCCGGGACAAGCAAAGAGTGGGCTAACGCAAGCGAAAAGCAAGGTGCCACGCCCCGGAAAATACTGTCGTCACACACCAGGGAATCCTCGGATGCCCGCCTGGCATCCCGCGAATCAGGAGGCGCGTAGATGGGGGCCAGCACCGCAGCCCCAGCTCCCCTCGGATATGCCTGGCAGCGACAGTGATCATTCTTAGGATACATAAGTCAGGGAGAAATAATGGAGGTGTAGAAGTAGATGAATCTAATGAGCAGAGATACACTAATTAATTCTAGATAATAAATAGACTAAATAATAATATAAATAATGTAATAATCCCAAATAATAATAATGAAGAAACGGGTACATAAACCAAATCGGACACTACTTGCTGACGGCGAACGGTCATCCGGACTTGCGGTGTACACTTCACCACACTCATATTGTAATCAGTGAAATTCCCTAGCTAATCTACAGTACATCACTCGAATACACTCATACCACGTTCAAGTAATTAGTAGAGATCGAAGATGCAATAAGGTATCAATATAATATTATAAATTTATGATTTCTGTAATTATTTCGCTCGATCTCACTAATCAATTAACTCAAGATAAACATAGTAATAATCTAAGATAGCTTAGTTAATATAATATACTCTATAAGGACAATACTCAGATTAAATAATGATATAAAATACCAAAAGTAATGAATGCATCAGAAACATACATGACATCAATAAATTAATCGATCTATCTCAGTTCTTTTATCCTTCATCTCTGTATCTATTTAAAGTTCTCCAACATCAGCAGCCTCGCATGACTCCTCACTTAGTCTAGCACGTAATAATAACTAATATGCCAACATTATATATTAAAAATAAGTAGATGAGATAATATATAAATTATAAATAATACGTAAATAAATATAGAGTAAATAATTGGAATGATGAAGATAAAAAGCTTTAAAAGATAAAAAATAAGATACCTAACTTTAAAAAATAAATGGGAAACTAGATAACCACTTAATCACAAATTGATAATTTAACATCAAATGATATAAATGAAGAGTAAAAGTGTTAGGCAACATCCTAACTGCAATAAATAATAAATATACACTAAATAATAATAATAAATGATAACTAAATAATAATAATAATAATAATATTAATATAATATAAAATACCCTATTTACAAGTATGGTCGTGGTAAAATACTACTACTAGTAATTACTAATAATAATCAATAAAAATAAATAATAAAAATACATAATAATAGATAGATAATAATAATAATAATAATAAAATAATTAATAAGAATATAATAATATTAAAGTAATAATTAATAATAATAATGATATATAGATAATAATAATAATTAATAATAATTAACATAATATAATAATAATAATAATAGAATAATAATTAATAATAATAATAATAAATAATCATAACTAATAATGAATATTCTAATAATTAAACTATTTAAATAACTAAATAATAATAATAATTCTAAAATAACATACATAATAATAATAATTATAAAATTAATTAATACCAATAAGATTCGTGTAATTTCAGTTTTTTTATTGTGTGTGCCATATAAAATTATAATTATTGGATCTTTGAATATTTGTTCTCTCTATGCTTCTTTTTCCTTTCGATTTTTCACTTATGGCGATATTATATATATACTAATATATATATATCAATCACTAGGTATATATATATGGCTTACATATGATATATTTTATAATGTAGTATATATCCCCCCTATACACTATAATTAGAGTGTTATACTATATAATGACCCCTATTATACAAGCTTGAATATGTATTATTATATATAATTTATTATAATTACTTTTATATATATAAAATTTTAAAATATATTATTCTTTATAGAATTTGGTATATTATTACGTATATATATATATATATATATATTAATTATAAGTAATATATATATAATTTGTCTAAATACTGCATATATATATAATATTAATTTTATATAATAATATATATATATATAATTTATATATATATATATATATATTATACTATATATATATATATATATATATATATTATATATTATATATACTATATATAGTTTAATATATATATATATTAATATTATATATATATATATCTAAAATACTATGCATAATCCTTTATCATAAAACTTTCATCATATATATTTATATATAGTATATTATATATATATATATATATATATTATATAATATATATATATATTATAATTATATTATATATATATAATATATATATATATATATTATTATAATATATATATATAAATATATATATATATATATATTTTGTGTGTGTGTTGTGCTGGTAGAGTGTGTCCGAGAATGTCCAAATGTATGACTATTAAGGAGCCTCGCCAACGATAGCTTCGTATGTAAACAATATATAAAAGGTTGTTTTTTAAAATGTTATTTTATTTCTCAAGGAAACAGTTTCTTTCGTGAGTTGGTGGAGTGACGAGTATGTCTGGTGCAGCGGTGAAAAAGTGGTGTATCTTTGGGATTGTGATGGCCTTATATATCAGTGGTTTAGTGTCTTTGGTATCGGGGGATGTTAATCGCGTTTTTAAAGGGATTTTACCTTTTTTTTGGAGATTACCTAAGAAGCAAGATTGGTTGATAATTTCTTTATAGTTAACGGAGAAGATAATAATGAAAGTAATTCGGAAATTATTTGCTTGTGACGTGGATGATGAATCGAGGTACGATGGAAATTGTTTGGAAAGTAATAAGAGATATTATATTAGGAATAAAAATAGGGAAATACCTTCATCCACTTTAGGGAAAGATAAAAAAAGAT
>JABUQX010104743.1:0-7500 GCA_015478945.1 Trachelipus rathkii | reverse complement strand
TTAATTTAAATATACGTTTCTCTTAAGAACAAATTTTCAATTTAGATAATTTTTTTTTGAGTTTAATAATAGATTTAAAAATATATTTACATTTTTTACTGTTTAATTAATAAATAATTAACGTTTAATTCATATTTTATTTAATTAATGTTAAATTAATGAGAACTCATTTTTAATTACAGTAATTTATTCCTTTTAAAAATATTGAGGAATGGCCATTAATATTACTAAATATATTAAACTATAAATGGTTTAAGATTCAAGAAAAATGTGGTGAAAAATGAATGCATTTCAGCTTTTTCAGGTGATGGTCTATTTCTTTTAGAGCTGTAGATGTTGCCAGCTTGATTTTTAAGCACACTCTCACTGAAGACACTACTAGGTAGAGAGAAGCCTATTGGAAGTAAGCAAACATACTCTCACTGAAGACACTTCTAGGTGGAGAGGAGCCTATTGGTGGTTAAACGCACTCACTGAAGACACTACTAGGTAGAGAGGAGCCTATTGATGGTTAAACGCACTTACTGAAGATACTCTACTAGGTGGAGAGGACCATATTGGTAGTTAAACGCACTCACTGAAGACACTACTAGGTGGAGAAGAGCCTACTGTTGGTTAAATATACTCTCACTGAAGACACTACTAGATAGAGAGGAGCCTATTGGTAGTTAAACGCACTCCCTGAAGATACTACTAGGTGGAGAGGGATCTATTGATAGTTAAGCATACACTCACTGAATACACTACTAGGTGGAGAGGAGCCAATTGGTAATTAAACTCACTCACTGAAGACACTACTAGGTGGAGAGGGGTCTATTGAGGACTAAGAACACACTCACTGAATACGCTACTATGTGGAGAGGAACCTATAGGTGGTTAAACAGTCTCACTAAAGACACTACTCTGTGGAAAGGAACCTATTGGTGGTTAAACACAGACTCACTCATGACACTACTAGGCGGAAAGGAACCTATTGGTGGTTAAACACAGACTCACTGATGACACTACTAGGCGGAAAGGAACCTATTGGTGGTTAAGCACACTCTTACTTAAGACACTACTAGGTGGAACACAGTCCCTTTATTACTTTCATGTATCGGGGGCATGTCGGCCTTTAAATTGACCTTGCTTCCGAAAGTTTTATAACGCAGGTGGAATTTGTTTGACCTCTGGTCTTTGTCCACCGATATTATAGTATATATATATATATATAATATATATATATATTATAAATATATATATATATAATATATATATATATCTATATATATATATATATATAATATATATATATATATATTATATATCCTCTAGTACAGGGTTCTCCAAACTACGGCCCTCTGGCCAAAACCAGCCCACGAGGGTCACCAATACGGCCCCCAGTAGAGTGCACTGGTTTTACCTTTAGGACACTTTTAATTAAATTAAACACTCACAATTAAACACACTGTAAGAAACTATAGCCACAAAACATACTAGTTATTTTATGACTATTACAATGGTGACTTCTCTTGTGAACTCTCCAGTCGCATACCTCCTCCTTTGAGAAGGGATCCTGTGACAGTGTGACTTTCCACAGTCTTATATTTCGCTTTTTAGATCGTACTTGTCGCTCCGAATTCAAACTTGGGTAGGATGACCTACCTAGGTCTTGGTATGATGACCTACCTAGGTCTTGGCCATTGGGACTTAGTGGAGGAGTCATTGTGGTCCTAAGGTTAAAATGTTTGGAGACCCCTGCTCTAGTAAGAAAGGTCAAAGGGTTCATACGAATCTAACTAAATTGGGATGTTCAGATCAAAATATTCGGCAAATCAAGCGCCGATATGATCCGATATACACCACGACGTTTGGAAGATTTTAGAAACTGCAAGTACAAGTACTCCAAAAAATGTACTTAAGTCCAATTACAAGTACAAGTACTTGTACTTGAACCCAAGCGGGAATAAAAGAAACAGGAAGTGTGTTTAAGAGTTTATCATTTGTGTTTGTTTGAGAATGAGCATTGCGGTTAATTCTGTGGTCTAATTGCAGGCATAGGTTCGGTCTCCTTTATTTTCTCTTACAAAATGAAATATTAGAAAAAATGTTTTGAAATAAACTTTTTTTTTTTTTTGGCGTGTGTTCCTTCTCTGGTTCCAACCTAAACTTTGTTTTCTCCACGCATTCTTGTTTTGACACCGGTTTCGAATCTGCTTCCCGGTTTTCACATCGGTTTCGAATCTCCTTCCCGATTATAACACCGGTTTCGAATCTGCTTTCCGGTTTTGGCATCGGTTTCAAATCTGCTTTCCGGTTTTGACACCGGTTTCGAATCTTCTTCCTAGTTTTGACACTGGTTTCGTTTGCTTCACGGTTTTGACACCTGTTTCGAATCTGCTTTCCGGTTTTGACACCGGTTTTGAATCTACTTCCCGGTTTAACACCGGTTTCGAATCTGCTTTCCGATTATAACCGGTTTCGAATCTGCTTTCCGGTTTTGATACTGGTTTCGAATCTGCTTCCCGGTTTTAACACCGGTTTCGAGTCTGCTTTCCGGTTTCGAATCTTCTTCCCGATTATCACACCGGTTTCGAATCTGCTTTCCGGTTTTGACACCGGTTTCGAATCTGCTTCCCTGCTTTGATACCGGTTTCGAGTCTGCTTTCCGGTTCTAACACCGGCTCCGCAGTTATAGTTTTTGAGTTTCAATACGCTTCTAGTTTTGCAGCTACCGCGGCACAGTAGGTAGAGCAACAGAATCGCAAGGCAAAGGGCTCGGTTTCGATCCCCTCATCCGGATCTTAAGTATTAATTACCTAAAGCAGTTCCCCTCCTAGAATAGGGCACTGCCCGTGATGTACGAATTTTGAAAAAAATACAAGATAAGACCATTTTCAGATTATACGTTGTATCATTTGTTATATATATATATATATATATATATATATATATATATATATATATATATATATATATATATATATATATATATAATATATATAATATATATAATATTATAGTATCATATATATATATATATATATTTATTTATTATAATTTACTTATATATATATATATATCAGCGGCGACTCCAGCAACTTTTTACTACTCTTTCTCTCTCTCTCCTCTCTCTCTCTTCCTCTCTCTATATATATATATATATATATTTTACCATTTATATAGCACATGTATATATAGAGTAAATTATATATAGATGATACTATATATATACTATATACATTCCTTAATATATATATATATATATCAGGCTTGGGTTCAAGTACAAGTACTTGTACTTGTACTTGTACTTAAGTACATTTTTGGAGTACTTGTACTTGTACTTGCAGTTTCTAAAACCAGTGTACTTGTACTTGTACTTGTACTTGAGCCTTTTGTACTTGGTACTTGTGCTTGGTACTTGCAAGTACTTTTGGCATTTTAACTTGCCAATATTTTTTATTTTCTTTTTATCATTTTCCTACGTATTGATATTATTATTTTTTATAAATGTATTTTAAATAAATTTCCATTTATGAATGTAAAGTATGTCATTATATATATATATATATATATATATATATATATATATATATCTATAAAATCTATATATTATATATTATATATATTATATATTATATATATATATATAATATATATATATATATATATATATATTTAATATATATTTTTATAATATATATATATATATATATATATATATTATATATATATATATATATATATATATATATATATATATATATATATATATATATATATATATATATATATATATATCATCATCATCATCATCATCATCAACCACCTTTTTTCCCCAAGACTGGGGGTAAGGTGCGTAACATGTACCAGAAACAGAAAAGTAGTAGAAGAATATGACACAAGTCGAAAGAAAGCCCAGCCTTACCTCCCTTTTATACCTATTAGTGGGAACTCGCAGACAGAAATCCACCCTAGAGCTTCACGGGACCTCGACGGACCCATCACTATGGCATCTCGCCAATGTGGGGTTCATCCTTTGGCCCAGATGGGCGCCAAAACCATACACCCTCACAAAACCCTGCCCATTTACTGCCATTATGCACTTTTTTCGCCTCTGCCAAACTCACATTTCACTCCTCCAGACATTCTTTTGCTGACTCCATCCACTTTTTCTTCGGTCTCCCAGCCAGTCGATTCCCAACACACTCACCACTATACATCCGCTTAACCAACCGACTATCATCCATTCTTTCCACATGACCAAACCATCTCAACGTACTTTCATTTATTCTCTCATTTATTCCTTTTTTCAAACCATACAACTCTGTAATACGTTCATTTCTCATTTATCCAAATTCTTCTCACACCTAACACGCCTATAAATGGTCCATCTGAACACATTGTACTTTTAGATCTATACCTCTTATTCCAGACCACATTAACACAGGTAACAACTTACCATCACACAAGACACTAACGCACTCAAGACTTTACATCCACCAAGGATTAATTGCACCAAGCCTCGTCCTCCAATCACACCTTCCCTACTTACACCGAATCATATGTTCCCTTTCGTCCAATATATATATATATATATATAGTATATATATGATATATATATATATAAATATATATATATAAATTATATATATATATAATTATTATATATATATATATAATATATATCCCATATATAATTTTTGTTTGACCAGTGTTTCCAGCTGCTCACCAATACTAGCATAACTTCACACCGAGGACTGTGTCCTTACTCATAACCATAACTTACTCTTACTACGTTTACTCAAACCCATCCTTTTACACACCCTCCAAATCTTTCTCCCAATCCTCTCAAACTCTCTTCAGATTCACCTCACAAAACCATATTATATATATATATATATATATATATATATAATATATTATATATATATATATATATATATATATATATATATAATATATATATATATATATATATATATATTTATATATATATATATATATATATAAAATATATATATATATATATTTATAGCGAGGTAGGCTGAATTTTATTGGATTTTGAAGTGTATAACAAACCGTTTTATGGAGGGGTATAGTTCGAGGGATTTGGAGAGAGGTCAATATTAGTACCTTTATATAAGGCGTAAAGCGGAAAAAGGTAAACTGTAAAGTTTATTAATAAAGGGGGTAATTAGTTTATGAGTGTTGTAGGAAGATATATGTTGATATTTTTGTGTTCGAAAGGTGCGTCGAATGAGTGAAGACTAATTTGGGGAAGAAACAAGGTGCAGTTTGAAGTGGTTTAGAGGATGTGTGATCAAATCTGTACATTGAAACAAATGATTGGGAAAGAGGGAGGAGAAGAATAAATTGATTTAGGATTTTATGAATTGCCAACAGGTGTTAATAGGATAATAGGGAAATCTATGGCAGGTGTAGTGATTTTGGTGTTTGGTGGTAGCTTCTGAATAGAACCAAAGTATGTATGACGATAGTGAAAGGTGTGGTGTGTAAGAATAAATAAGAGTCGAAAGTGATTATTTTAATATTAATAGCGGAAGTAAAAGACAGAGATGTGGTATGTTTCTCCTTGGCAATCCATCTTGTATATGGATGAGTATGAAAGATTAGAGGTAGGGGTGACAAGGATAGAGTTAGAATGATGGAGAATGGATGAGAGTGGAGGATTCCCTACCTATTATATGAGGATGATTTGGTTTTGTGTGGCGAATCTGAAGAGAGTTTGAGAGGACTAGTAGAAAGATTTGGTAGGGGTTAAAAGAAAGGGTTTGAAAGTAAACGTAGATAAGAGAAAGGTTATGTTGTGAGTTGTGGGAACATACCTCGTGTGAGTTAGTTAGATGGTGAGCAGCTGGAAAAAGTGTGTCTAATTTTTTAAATATTTAGGTATTGCTTGAATGAAAAGGGATGCGGGATGTATGCAGAGGTGTAGTAGGAAAATTAGTGAATTGGCACTAATGTGGCTGGTGCAGTTAAATCGTGGTGGATGTAAAGGGACTAAGTTTTGAGTGCGCTTAGGGTCTTACATTTGAGGGTATGTTGTTACCCGTGTTAATGTATAGTAGTGGGACTATGTCTGGAATAAGAGGTATAGATCTAAATTACAATGTGTTCAGATGGACAATCTTAGTGGCGTGTTAGGTGTGAAAAGAAATTGATAAAATTGAGGAATGAACGTAATTAGAGAGTGTTTTAGTGTGAAAGATTGGGGTAAATGAAGCGAGAATAAAATGTAGTACGTTGAAATGGTTGGGTCATGTGGGAAAGGATGGATGACAGACGGTCGTTTCAACGGATGATATAGTGGTAAGTGTGTGGAATCGACCGGATGGAACAGAAAAAAAAGTGGAAGAGTCAGAAAGGAATGCCTTGGAAGATAGAAATGTAGTTTGCAGAGGCCGAGAAGAAACTTGCATTAACAGAGTGAATGGTGGGTTTTGGAGGAGGTATGGTTGTAACCCACCCTGGGCCAAGAATAACCCCCCATTTGACGAGAGCGTCATAGTGACGGTCAATCGCGGGCCCGTGAAGCTCAGGGGATTTTCTGCTGCGACGATTTCTCACTAATTAATGGTACAGAGGGGCTAAGGCTGGGCTTTCTTTTCTACTTGCTTCATATTCTACCTATTTTTATGTTTCCGGTATATGTTACGCACCTTGCCTCCAGTCTTTGTGGAGAATAAGATGGGTGGTGGTGATTGATGATGATGATGATGATGATGATGATGATATATATATATATATTATATATATATATATATATATATATTATATATATATATAATATATATTATATATATATATATATATATATATATATATATATATATATATATATATATTGCAGTTTTCATAAAGTACTTGTACTTGTACTTGATACCATGTACTTTACTTGACTTTACTTGAACAAATTAGGTACCTTCTTGTACTTGTACTTTGAAATTCTAGAGTACTTGTACTTGTACTTGTACTTGAAAAATTCTATAAACCCAACCTGATATATATATATATATATATATTATATATATATATATATATTATATATATATATATATATATAATATATTATATATTATATATTTAAAATAATTTATATACCATATATATATATATATACGTTTAAAATAAATAAAGTACTTAGTCTCTCCCTATTTATACTTAAAGAGAATGGCATCATCAAAAAGTAACTACCAGATGCCAAAGGCAACAATATAAGCAATTTTATTGGCGAAAATTCTCACGTACGCAAATCTCCGCTATTCGATTTGGGCACGAATAGTCGCATTTTTTTAATGAATTGAAAAATTAGCATTATGTAATAGCGATGATTTTTACACTTTTTGTTTCAATTTTACATATTTTTATTCATTTTTGAGCAATGTTTTTGCAAAAAAATAGAATTTTATTCGTAGTATGTATGATATTTGTAAAGGATGATCGTTTCTCTAATGTAACTCGTGCTGCACGAGTGTAGAGTGCCTCTGATATCTCTCT
>JABUQX010104742.1:0-15702 GCA_015478945.1 Trachelipus rathkii | reverse complement strand
TATATATATTATTATAATATTATATTAATATATATATATATATATATATATATTATATAATTATATATATATTATATATAATATATATATATATATATACCTTTTACTAAATAATTCCCTCTTCTATCAGGGAACGATATCCAGAGGAGCGTTTGGGGTAACAGCTCCATCAGCGACTAGATTCACAATGATGAGCTCGAGTACTGGAGGCCAGTAGTTACACTCTAAAACAGGAAAAGCTGACCAATAACATTAAAAATTAGAAATCAATTTAAGAAGTAATACCAATATAAATAATGAAAAGAATAAGAATGAAGAAAGGTAAGGAAAAAAAACAGAGCTACATGATATATAAAACATTTTATTTTACTACAATTGTACGAAATTTTATTAAAAACATTAACTATTACAACCTTAAAGCAGTAAATCAGTAAATCAATAGAGTGTTACCTAAACACCTAAGGTTTAGTATGTTTATGTTTAGCTTTTTACTGCTTTAACTTCATGTTTTACTGCTTTAACTCATATTTTTACTGCTTTAACTTCATAATTATTATTAACATTACATACCTTAAACAGTAAATCAGTAAATCAATAGAGTGTTACATAGCAAGCAAAGGGGATTAGTCATGCTTTTGTTTTACGTTTTACTGCTTTAAACTCATGTCTTTACTGCTTTTTAACTCATAGTTTTACTGCTTTTAACTATATATTTATTAACATTACAATCCTTAAACAGTAAATCAGAAATCAATAGAGTGACCAACACAGAAGAATTAGTATGCTATTTATGTTATTACGCTATGCTATAACTCATGTTTTACTGCTTTAACTCATGTTTTACTGCTTTAACTCATATGTTTACTGCTCTATACTTCATATGTTTTACTGCTTAACTCATATATTTATTACATTATGTTTTTTAATTTGTTTTTAAACTTTTTATTTATTTTATTATTATTTTATTATTTTATTATTATTTTATTATTTTTATTATTTATTTTTATTTTTATCTATACTTAGTGTTAGTTACTTCATGCCTATTGTTATTATATTTAGAACACACATACACACAACACCCACACACACACACACACACACACAACACACACACCACCAAACTTACACTTATACACACATCACTATGACACTTATACACACATTCATTATGACACTTACATCTTACCATAGACACTACATTACACTTATACAAACGCGTCACACACACACACACACACACATACACATATCACACACATCACTATGACACTTACATTTACCCATAGACACTTACATTTACACTACACTTACATTTACACTTATACACACACACACACACACTCACACATCAATGAAGAAGTTTTAAGCAACAGATTTACTTACCCACGAGACTTTTACTACACTCACACAGATTTAACTTGAACTCACACACAGATTTACTTTACACACAGATACTTACACTCACACACAGATTTACTTACACACACAGATTTACTATACACACACAGATTTACTTACACACACACGCACACTCACTTACACAATATAACGTATAATTATTAAAACATTTATTTATTTTCTATTATTATACATTTTCTATAAATATTTTTTCCTCATGTTATTATTATTTAAGAACACACAACACACACACACACACCACACGCACACTCACTTACAACTATATATACCGTATAATTTATTAAAACATTTTATTTCCTATTTTTAACTTTTTTTTACTCATGCCTATTGTTATTATTATTTTAGAACACACATACACGACACACAACACTCACTTACACACATAACGTATTAATTTTATTAAAAACATTTATGTTTAATTAAACACGTACATTTATATACTCATTCAAAATTATACACTAAAATTATTTTCAAAGTTTTAAAACTCTATAATAAATCAATCATTATCTTTGAACAAAGATTTATTATTAACTGTTAAGACTTTTTGTTTATAAATTTATAAAACTATCAAGAATGCAAATGAACTTTTTACTAAAATTTATGAAATTTATAAAACATATATTTTACGTACCTTAAAAGCAATAAATCATTAAATCAGTAAGGCAAGCCCTAGCAACCCTCTACACCAAGCTATGCCACGTTTGTTCTATTGACTTACTTCTTTTACATCATCTTTAGCCATTATAATAAATATAAACAATAACAAAATAAGTTCCTCTCTGCTAACAAAATACCATGTATTTTATTAAAATCATTCTAAGTTTTTATTTAAAAATAACAATTATCACTTACATTTATATATTCGCTCGATGTTAACTAAAAAATATTTCAAAGTTTTAATATAATACTTTTCGTTATTATTATATTATTATTATCTATGTACTATCGTAGACAAACATCACGCGAAAACACAACAACCCGCACTCCTTACAGCATGTTTTTACAGACCTCTTTTCGTAAAATGTGTTGAAATAAACAATTATAGGCCTAAATTTAGGATTAACCTTTTTGTACCCCGGGGGCGATTTAGGCCTAATCCCGGGTCAAAATATATTTCAAAACTGACCTGTTTTCTGTTAAAATGTGTGAAATAATTACTTTATCCTAAAATTTAGGCCTAAATTTTAGGAATAAACCTTTTTTGTATCCCAGGCTGATTTAAGCCTAATACTAGGTCAAAACGGTAATTCCAGTATAGACAAGAATCAATTGTTATTATTAGTTTTTATAAATATATTTCAAACTGAAACATGCTGGATCGGTAAATCCTTTAAAGCACGTAAGAAGGAAATGTTTTCCTTACTTGTGATTGGACGGAGTAATCCTTATTCTCTAGTATGAGCGGTCGATAAGTGGGTGATTAGGCGAATGTATACCTAATTCTATTTCATCTATATTACGTAATAATGAAAAAGAAAGTTTTATATTTTCCTTATGGATGACCTGACCTGAACGCTACCTAATAAGGCTCACCTTGTAACACAAAACCTACAATTTGCCTCTTGTTTGCAATAATTAGGCAACTCCACGCCAAATAAATATAATAAACTCTTTCGCCCCTCCACCTTAGTCGATTTATATAATGATGTATGATATTGAAGAGCTATTCAAAAAATGTCGCAATTTAAATATTTTTGAATGGAACTGGCAACTTAAATATTTTTTGACTTGGACAGTCTTTTTTCAATATTGCATGTATTTTTATTAACTATATCTCTTCTTTTGTCATTATGATTTACATATTTAAATGTTAACTATTACAGTTTTAGCCGTTAATCTTAAGCGGTGCACAACTTATCTGATTTGTATTAAAATATACTACTAAGTGTTATATCATATTTATAATAAATACTTAAATACAATTGTATAATGAATAAATAATTAATATAAATTAAAATTAGAAATAGTAATATAATTTAATTCAAAAATTATTATTAATAAGTATTTAAATCACGTGAAGCATAAAATCGCTATAATAGAGCGCCTCAGTGAGCGCAATCGTGTACGGAAACAGTCCTGCCAATGAACCCGTGACTGCTACGTATATAATAATTACACGCGTGATCGTCTTGAAAATATTATGTCTTATATAATTAATATTGAACGTATGATTTAAACTTTCAATTACATCATTATTTATTAATTACATAATTTACCGTTATCACTTAGTGTTGCATATTATTTGATGACTCCGTGCCTCTGTCTATATCTCGTTAACATTATGAAAGCATCTCCGCCATCCGCATTTTTATACACTCTTGCTAAGTATCGATATTTAGCACGGAGACTAATGCATTTCACTGGTCATGAAGTGATATTTATTTGTTTTTCAAAGATTTACTTTTGTATGATAAATGACAGAGTTGAAATAGCTAAGTATTGCTGCTATAAATACCAAGCAATTCTCTATATAGTGTGAATCTTAGAGAACTCAAAATAGATTGAAAGGGCTCCCTTCTGTGACGGCTGTTGTGACTTATTCGTCATCTATCTCTTTAGTAAGTGTGATCATATATAAGAATCCATACTGTGTCAACTAAGACATGTAAAAAACAAGTTTTTGAATTTAGTTATACTCTTATAATAGACTTGCCAAAAGCCTATAGGTAGAGATTGGTCTAGAAGAATCGTTCTTATAGTCTGTTGTACGCTCAATGTGTAGTTTGTTTACTCGTCTCAGCCTCTACAACCTCTTTTTTCAATAAATGTGTATAGTGATTAGCGTTTTATATTTCTGATCACTCACATATTCATCATTGCATGTTCATAGTAAGTGAATAGAACCATTTAAAGAGAGTTGTTATCATTAATAATCTCACTCTCAACAATAAAAATTAAACATCATCGACGTACTTATTCACTCTCAGTTGTCCATGGTGCGGACAGAAATAGCAGATTCAATTCTCAATTAGCTAATAATTAAAACCTACAAGTTCTGTGTATATAGAACAATTGTACCTCTTGAACCATCTTCAAATGAGAATGATACTGGAGTTATTTTAAAAATAATAAAATTGAAGATGTAATTAACACATAGCTAACAGTCATTTCAACCAGCACTTTATCTGATATCATGAATCGGAAATGTTAAATGTATAAAGTTCTATAACTCAACATTATATCAACTTACTTATGATCAGTTACGTTGGTTGTCATCCAGAGTGTGAGTTCTCTTTTTTTGTAACACTCAGCTAGATATATAAATTCGATACATTGATGTGTGTAGTTAAGAAAGAACTCAATCCGAACAGTCTCTTATTTCGCCACCCAATGTTAGTATTTAAGGTAAAAAACAAATAAAATGAGACAGCAAAAAAAACGAAATCTGTCTAGACGCTTACTCCATAAATATCTGCGCACATCTTATTCGTAATAATGACTAACTGTCGAATTGATTTGGAAATAATTGGAAATAATCGTCAAGTATTGATGAAGACTAACTACATAACCTCAAACTACGAGAGCAACCAGACGACTAGCACTACACAAAAGACACATACATATACATACACAATAACTACGACACATGCAAGCATAACCAAAAGATTAGCCTTGTGCAAAAATTCACTCGACAAGCACCATAATCTTCTCGAAGAACACGGACGTATAGACTAAAAATATTTATGAATCCTCTGCCAGGGTCATGCGGCTGTCGTATACTGTAACGCGCGATAGTGCTCTTGTCGAGCGCTTGCGCTCTTGCGTTTTATGTTATCAAGCTGTGGATCATAAGCGGATATAAATACTATTTTGAACTTAATTTTCCCCATTCAAAATCTATTTATGTTTCCAATGAGAGAAAGTATGAATATATTTAGCTGATGTCCTCATAGATGTAAGCATAGATATATTGATGAATATAGTAAGAAACATGAATTGACTATACACTTCACGAGGTAGATAAAGACACGTGATATAAATCAAAAAAATTGCTTGTACTCACAACTTGTGACAGCGCACTTAAACACGTTCCTTAATAATGACTATGATTTCTAAAATGAGTTTTGGGATCTAAAAGATATAATTTCGACATTTTTTGTGTCTCAAATATACTAAGTGTTTATGACCACGAAACAAATAATAGTTCCAATTGTTTACAAATCTCCTCTCTCACTTAAGTCGATCGAGGTTCGTTATAAAAGGTATGCTGCAGGTAGAGTATGAGCATTATTGAGTTCGAGTGTCTCCTTCTCCAATAGCTCTCAAAGCCGACAACCTAAAGATGATTAAAATTAATTCGGTTACAGCACTAATAATATTCATATAATAGACTGTGGTCCCTAAAAAAACCCGAGTCATAATAATATGTTATAGAGATAAGGATTACTCCGTCCAATTCACAAGTAAGAAAACATTTTTACTATATCTTTATTCTTACCTGTGTTATAATAATGATTATACTTACGATCCAGCATATGTTTTCATGAGTTTAATAAATATATATAATATAATTTATAGAAAATAATTAAATATTAAAACTCTGAAATTATTATTGTCTATACTGGAATTACCTATTTGATATCCTATAAGTATACTAGGCTAAAATTCAGCCTGTGATACAAATAAAGAGTTTTATTTATTCTCTAAAATTTTAGTAGTACTCCTAAATTAGTAAACCTAAAATACGTTAGTTATTATATAATCATGCACCACATGTTATTATCTAAAGAAAAAGGTTCTCATAGTTTTGATAATATATATATATTATATTTGATCAGGAATTTATAGGCTCATATATAATATACATATCCCCTGGTGTATTATTATGTATTATTATTGACATACAACTTTCTCGCTACAAAACCAGCCTTTGAGCGTATGTTAGTCGATGCAGTATCTCTTAGCCTCCTCTTAACGTTTAAGCTTACAGTTCCCACACACATTTTACAGCAGAGTAGCATCTCGACGTTTCGTATCCTCGTTCAGCGCACGGTCCCCTCCTCTCTGTCCGCTCCGCTCCTCTCTAGTCTTTTGCATCAGTCACAAACTGCTCATATCCCTCATATACTTCACCCTCGCAAATTCACACTCTACTCACACCTCCTAACATAATTTACACAATACATCTTTCCTTTATCTGTACCAATCTCATATTTAACAATTAGCTCTGGAGATACTCTTCTCTCACTCCTCTCGCTTTTACATATCCCCCTCCGGGAGCCTCGAACCTCACAAAATTAACTTTGCTAACAGGTTCGTCTTGCTCCTCCATTCTCACTAAATGCCATACCATATCATATATATAGTTCACTCTCATAGACTACTATCCTCACACCAGAAACACTTCCTTCACTAATCACACTGTATCTCTTCTACAACACCCAATTACATGTTAATGTTAGCAAGAGTGTCCTAAGAGTATACTCTTATATTTTTGTCTAACTCACTCTCAACCGCTATTCCTACCTCACTCCTTCTATCTCAAATACTGGCCTCTTTCAATAGAAGATGCTAGCATTCATGACTCTCTCACACACACGCTCTCTCACATACCAACACCACGGCTTAAAGTTCACAGAATTTTTTAAAGAATACTTCAATATACGTAACTTTCCGTGATAGAGGTGCCACTCGCCTCTTCGTTTCTGCTGACAGTAATGTTCTCTCGATGGACCTATAAGGCTCGATTGACGCCTTATATCCCTGATCATTCCTTACTGTGTCATTTATTTTAGCCCTTCTCAATTTACTGCTACACATTATACTTTCCTTTTAACACCAATCTTCTATCCCTAAATATCTAAACAATACACATTTTAGCATATATATCTCATAATTCTAAACTATACGTCATAAGTTACTTCTTTAAACACTCTCTCTCCACTAATACATCAATATATACTACCTCTCTCAATCAAAGCTCAATACTAATAACTATCTTTGAGCTTCTCTCATAAGGATTATTTATTTATGACCTCTCTTATTTATAGTAGACCAGATACTCTCATATACAAACTACTCTAAATTAATCTCTCTACCATAGTACTTCAGCCTTCCGCGATTCTTCGCACAACATAGAGGCGTATCATACGCAAACTCTTGTCATATCATAGTTGTCACTTCCCTTCTAATGCAATAATAATACTCTTACGATGTTCTATCCAAATTTAAACATACACCTTCTCCTCAATCATACACACATTCACTCGTCTTGCATAGAGAGTGACTCTGTCTAATAGAGCAAATTGGAATAGCTCGCTCGCTTCGTCTGTTGTATACAGCTCGTGTCGCTCCTCATCTACATACAATCTATCATAACAATAGGCGCAATCATACTCACTCTCGCGTCCAAACAATCTCATAAACACACTTTAATGAGTTATAATATTCTCATATAAAAAAGCTACAGACTAATTAATACACTATGTCTTTTCATATATATATACACTCTCACCATCACCCATTTATATTGTGCCGTTCAAATACAGCACCTCTGATCAGTTCACCCGCTTATTGGCAGCTGTTCTATCTTGATTTGTTGCTCTGAAAATCTAAAAAAACATCCATTTTACACTTTCCTTCCTCTCAATACTTTTGTTTGCCACAAGCATCTTATAGTGTTGAACACTTGGTCCCAACCCTCTTCCTCCCTAAATCCTCCTTGTTGTCTTCCCTATTCTCCCTCCGTTAAACTCTTACTTCTCTCAATCCAGTATCTTCCGTACACTTTCCCCTTAGCCACACTTAAAAGACTATACCTCTATAATGCACTATTCCATCTATGCCCTTTCCTTATAAGGGTAACCAGAACATCCATCTCTGCCTAGATCCTGTTGCGTACTCACGACTCCTCCAAACATTTGTTATAGTTGAGACCTATGCAGTCCGATTTCTCCTAGCGCTGTTGTATTTACCTCGCTGTCTGCATATACTTTCAATTATACTACACATATCAGAATCATACGCAGAATTATGCCACCTGTTTGATCCTGTTATATACAATAGCACCTAAATAAATTTGCCCTCATTACCATAATTTGATATAAATTCTACACAATATCTCCTCCTCCATACATACTTCGATACGTTTATATTGTGTACCACTTCAGGTGTTCTCGCTTGTGCTCGCTCACCTCTTGCATATCTTACTGCCCTACCCAACCCCCTTCATTCAATAGCCACTAAAATATAAAATCTTCACGAAGCATATGTACCACTCCTATGTCATCCCCATTCTCCCCCTTAATCCTCTCCCCAACCCCTCCTTCCCTCTTCCTTTTTTTCATTGACCTCTTTGTGCACAGTAACAATCTTCATCTCGCTCGGTATTCAATAAATTTTATCTGTGAACGTTGCTGTGCAGCTGTTATATTTCACTCTTCACATCGTGCCTCTCTCCACTGCGTCCATCTGATTATATACTACTCGCTGTCTGACCTATACTATGTATATAGCCTCATCCACCTCTCAGTGTGTCGTGTGTTGTCTCACAGCCTCTATAATCTGCACGATGTCATCATAAGCTTATAGTTATATATCCTGTGTGTGAGTTTCACAACTCAACCTAACTTTGAGCTCCTCACTCCACCATTCACTCCCTTTCCTTCTGCTTGCACCGACCCTTTGTTGGTACGTCAGGATGTGATGCTCGTTGTGCTAGCTCTCCATTAACTGCTCTCTCTAATACATCGTGTCTAATCCACCTCGCTTCAGTGTCAAATTGTAACTCGCTCAGATGCCGTCTCCTACATATCGACATAGTTGCATTCCAGCTGCTAGTACGCTCTGCTGATTAATTACCACGTTCTCGAAGCTCGTGAATAGCTCCCTCTGTACATACTATCTCCTTCCCAATTTTTCCACCTTGATTCGTGACTTCCATAGCTTCGTTCCGACTGGGTGTGTGTTCTCTCACTGTCGCTCAATCTCACTCACGATCGAAATTTCTCCTCCACCCTTATCCTGGCATCACCAAATAGTGATCGATATCCCCCTCCCCGCCCTGCTTATATACAACATGTACATATAATTAGTCTAATCTTACATACTATTCACTGAATTTAGTCCGCGACACTATAAAGTTCTAGATATTCGTCGCTACACCCTCTCCTCAGTTATAGTCTTGTTCATGTCTGTTGGTGTGTATACTGTGATGATTATCATTTTTTTTAAGAACAAGTTATTCTCCCACTCTTTATGCATTCTTTCTTTCGAGAGCTATAACGTTGATCAGACTTTCTCCATTCTCATTCCTGCTTCCCCTACCCCAAAAAGGTCCTTTATTGCTTTCCTACTCTCCCTTCCCACTCCTGCCATTCAAATCTCCCAATAGACAATTTTTTTCCTGTTGTGTACCTCCAAAACTTATCCCATGATCACGTCATTCAATTCTCCCAATAAATATTATCAGCTTTAGCTATATTCTCATTCATGAAAAGGACAAATCAACTCAAATAAAATAACAACAATTATCACATGCACAGCTAAATTTCACTTTATTCACCAAATGTAATCTAGAAACTCACCTGGTTATACTAACATATAATAAAACATAACATAAAAGTAAATTTTTTACCTTCCTATTTCCTCAAATAATTTATACAAATATTTAATCCACTAAAAACACTTCACCTACACCGGCGACAACATCATCATACTCTACGAGCTCACTCAACACACACACTGATACACAACAAAGTGATCACCTCCTTGTATTATACAAAAATCAATCATCAATACATTAATCACCATTATCTCAACTCAGTTATTATCTGTTAATTCGTGAGAAGATTAAAACCACTCTTTGTGTCTCAAAACAATCATACACTCCACGTTTACCCACTGCATGTCTCAACTCAGTATGATGAATCCCTCATCATCAGGTGTCTCAAAACGCGTTAAAACAGTCGTAGATTTACAACTCTAGTCCCAATCGTTACCCACTAAATCTCTATATATAGTACTATAACAATCAAGGCATCGATACTAGATTTACGCACCCCCACCTCAGGTGCTTCCCCAGAGCAGCGTGGACTACCTACACACCGACTCACCAAAGAGTGCTACCTCACAACCTACAATCCATTGGTGTTAGGTTCACACTATACAATGGATTAGATAATTATACTATAATTATAACTGTCTATAGTGTACATCTGCATCCAGCTGTGGATAATATATAAAATCAATAGACTTACCGCAAAGCATCACGGGTATAGAGAACCCGAATATGAGAATAATAGAACAGTCACTCAGACAACATACTGAATGTATTTAAGCAGTAAAACTAAGTAAAACTAAAATTAAAGCATACTAATCTCCTTTGCTATGTCATATAAAGGCTGGTCAAATTTATTTACTGAATATTAACTGACTCTTTTAATTTTATATTAAATATGTTAATAACATTATATTTTAGAAAGCTCAAGTAAAATAAAATGAGGTTAAAGAAAAATGGCAGATAAATATTATGCTTACGAGGAAAATGATGAAATGTAAGAAAACCTTGGTGTTGAAATGTATATGAAGTAACACTCTATTATGATATTTATCTAGAATTTACTATATGAGCTATTTAATAGGATATTATGTTATAATATGTTAATGTTATCTTAATTAAAATTTCGTACAATTGTAGTAAAATACAAATGTTATATTAATATCGTGACACTCTGTTTATATTTTCTTCTCCTTCTCTAATATATCACTCTATTCCTATTTTCTATATTATAGATTTAATTTATATTGGTGAGTATTACTTTCTATTAAATAGTATATTTCTAATTTTTAATGTTATTGAGATATCAGTCATTTTCCTGGTCTCTTATGAGTATATGTTAAACTACATATAGGCCTATTACAGTACTTAACTGAATCTCTTCAATTTGTATAGAATTAGGGTTGTACTGATTGTAGTATAGTATCTTATTTACTCCCCTCTCTAAAATAATCATGCTCCTTCTATATAGTAATACCTTATCCCTAGTATATAAATAGACTTCTATTTTTAATTTTAAAGTATAAAAATTATATGGTATTATATATATTATTTAATATATATATAATCGAGTATATTATTGATACACTCGATTAATATGATATGTGGTCAGGTTAATAATTTGTTACACAATATGTGCTATGGAGATTAGAAATATTAGAATTGCGGTGGGGATTGCTCAAAATTCTCTTACAGTTGGTGTCAATCAGATTTTAATGAACGCAACCCTTTAGGCTGGAGTTAATTTATTCACGGTAACTTCACTGTTTTATTTCAGGATGCTTATGAAAAGTTTATTTACATTCTTTTTTCAGCTTATCGGGCCTCAGCTGATTCTCGCGATGAGCACTGCATCGCTGGCCACACTTCATTCTGCGCCGCACTGCATTCTATTACAATGCATACGCACCGAATGACCGCGCAGATGCGTTGGCCAACCTAGCTGTAAAGTAATGGAATTGTTTTAGTATATGAATTATATGAGCATATGTATACATTTATTCCATGCTTTTATATATAATATTTACAATATTTTATTTTGAAAAGTATTTAATTGCTTATTTACTTTAGATGTTAATAATGAGCTAAGAGTCAAAATTAATGATACAAAAGAATTGTTAATTAAGTTTTGAAACATATTTACTTTCATAATATTTGTTATAAAAGTTCATTTTATTTTTAAGGATAAAATGTTTCCACTAAATAAAGCAAATTTTTTGTTACATTTAAATTTTGTGATTAAAAACTTATTTTGGTTTTTATTTTACTTCTTTGATTATGATAACGTCGGATTTTATACTAATAAAGAGAGATAAGTACCTAATTTCATATGAACATTTTATAATATCGTACCAGCAACATTATGCACAATAATAATGTAGATAATCTGTTTCGACAGAGTTCGTAAACTCGTGGTCCCGTTTGAAGGTACATGAAGCGTTTTCACTATATATATTTCGTACTCTTCCAGTTATGTGATCTACACTCTCAATATTTTTTTTTCGATAATCGATAAATCGATACTTCTTTTAGTTTTAGTTTATATATACTATATATATAATATATATATATATATATATATTATATTATATATATATTAATATATTATATATATATATAATATATATATATATATATGATATTATTTTGGACTGTCAATCCATCTAGGTTAGGGCTAGGTTTACGGCAGCGTAAATACATCTAGGTTAGGCTAGGTCTACAGCAATGACAGTCCATATAGGTTAGGTTTCGTTTAGTAGGACCGCTAGTTCAGATTATGAGAAATTTTGTTAAGTATACACAAAGTTAAATTGTGTAGTATGTTAATTTAGCGACTCTTTGTATACTTAACAAAACCTGAATTAGGACACCTGAACTAGAAGGCTTCAAACCGATAGCCTAATTTAGATGGAACCGAAGAATCTTAAGCCTATACCTAACCTAGATGGATTTACCTTACCGTAAACCTAAACTTAATCTAGATAGATTGAGGGGATCTCCATAGTATATATTATTATATTATATTATATATATATATATAATATATATATATATATATATATATATATATATATATATATATATATATATATATATATGTTTGTATATATATTTACGGAAACCTATTTATTTTTTTTATTAATAACGATAAAAATATCGATTTATCGCTAATAAAAATCAATGTATCGGTAATCGAAAAGAATTCAGTTTAAATGGCACTCTCAAAAGGAAATAATTGCCAATAATACTTAAATTGAATAATTTGTGAAATGTCATTTTCTTCAAACTATCTCAATGATAGAAGGTTTTCAGAAGGGTGGATTTCACCGTTTTTATTTTAAAACCCAAAATTTCATCTAAAATGGTGCTGTGCGGTGCGGTGCGATACACAATTATTCCAGAGTCCCGGTGATGTGCTGTATGGTGCGGTGAGAATAGCGGTGCGCATTGCGGTGCGGTACCCAATTTCAGTATCCCGGTGCGGTGCAAATTTATAAATATAGAGGTGCATGGTATGAGGTGGTGCGGAGCGCGATGCCATAGAAATTAAAAGGTGCGGTAAGGTGTGACAAAAAATAAATTTTAATGCAGTACGGTGCGTGGTGCGCTTACTCTGTTGCTGTGCGGTGAGCAAAATTCAGGTGCTAGGCCAACTCTATTTAAAATTTGGATTGATCAGATATTTACTAATAGAAATGTATTTACAGTTACGAAATATAAATGCTCAACTCATAGGGAGTTAAAAATCTATCGCTTGAGTGACATATCGATATTTTTAGCCATCGAAGCACAAATCGATTATCGAACTTGTTGAATGTGTTTTCGATACTGTTCACACTACAATTCGTATATAATAATAGCACTATTAAGATGGAAGTATAGGAAAAAGGGGTTACAGCTTGGGGAGGAAGTTACGGGGGTGAGGGGGCGGAGCGAAGCAGGGAACACCCGGCCCACGGGGCTTCCCTTGAAACCCTATACATCGTTGACATTTACATTTAGGGTATAGTTTAACAATTTTAAATTTCGATTAAACTTTTTGCGAAGCTAATATCAAAATTACAATATAAAATACAAAAATTCACATCTACCTAAATTAGAACTTGGCAACTCTTTTTTTATGGTGAAATATTACCAGTATTTATCAGGAAAACTAATATTTGAATGAGGCACATGAAAGTAATAATAATAATAATAATAATAATAATAATAATAATAATAATAATAATAATAATAATAATAATAATAATAATAATAATAATAATAATAATATTTGATGTATGATCTTGGAGTAACAATATGCAAAAAATAATAACAAAAACTATCATAGAACCACAAACTAATAATTAAATACAAAATAATCATTATCAATAATAATTTTATAATATATTTATATTACAAAGAAACTATCAATAAAAATAATATATAAGATTCTAATATTATCAGCCTCTTTTTCGATGTGTCAAACAGCATCTACCAAAGAGCGCGAAGGCCAAATGACGGCAACTCCCGAAACCAGTCTTCATAAAGGGACGCGAGACGACGGAAACCGTCACTTGGATCACGACGTACAGGCGACGACAACAATCTCAAGGGTCTGTCAAGTGGATCATCCATCTCGGGTTCTTTCTTGTCGAAGTCACACAATGAGTGTTCTAGTAAGTGCCCTTTTTTCCAGTTTTTTGGATTAAGTTTTAAATATACACGGAGTATTATTTATATATATATATATATTACTAATATATATATATATATTATATATACTTATATATATAGCTATATATAGCAATATATATATGGTTACTATAGTAGGGTCATAACTAGATTTATATAATTATATATACTGACCTATATTATAGTGACTATATAATTATATTATATAATATATATAATATATTCTTAGTTAAAAGTTTTTTATTTAAAAAATTGTTTTCCAATGTATGGATTTTGTTTAAATTTCTATTAATCGGATCATTACGTCAGAAACTCTTAGCTTATATATATATAATATATATATATAATATATATATAGTATATATATTATATAATATATATATAATATATATATATATATATATTATATAACAGTATTTATACCTTCATAATATATATTACCGTATATAAATATATTTAAGTCTAAAATGCGTTAGGTACTCTCAGTGGCGCTCCACGAGCCACTCGTTTCAAAACAATCGGGTGATGGTCCCAGGTTTGGAACTGGTCTGGGTGAGAGAATGTGAGCTATTCTCTCCTTGGGCTTGGGCTTCGTCCTGCATCGGACGTTAATTTGCGTAACACCCCTTCATCACCCCTGAGCAGGTGGTGTTTTATCTGCTTAAAATAAATAAAAAGATTTTTATAAACTGATAAGTAAATCAAATGCTTGAATGAAATTTAATGAAAAATAAAAAACACGAAAATTGATCACTGAAAAAAAGTCTTGTTTTAATTAAGGACGCCAATTTTTATATTATAAGCATGAACATTTTCATGAACTTTGATGAAGTATTTAAATGAAGCGCAATGAAAGAAAAAACGTAAATTAACCTCGAGAAATGATTTTGAAGAAAGTCATGTAGTCTCCTAATTTATATCCTTATAGCAGTAATAAAATATATTTTATTTTCAAATAAAAAGGATACTTTATTTTTATATTATATAATTTTCCCCTAGCTATATAGTTGCCAGATACTTTATTTTTAGATAATTATATTAACTGCCATGTAGATCTGGTAGGAAGCGGAGTGGCTCCAATTGAAACGTTTCAGTCCATGCATACTCTCTCT
>JABUQX010104741.1:47500-52024 GCA_015478945.1 Trachelipus rathkii | reverse complement strand
AGGTCAATTTTAGAGTACTTGCCACACAGGTTTGGGCCCCTTATTTAAGGAAAAGACCGTAGGTATGCTGCAAGAGAGTGTAAAGTCTAGTGCACAAGGGGCAGTGATTTCTGCTTTGAGGGTAAGAGCTATGGGTGAGAGCTTGAAGGAGTTTAGGAATGTTTCTCTTTAGAAAGGACGACTTTCCTCATTTTGGTGCTATTTAGCTTACAAATCGAATCATCTAAGGATATTCAGTCAAAAGAATTAGAGCATCATTACGAAATTATATATATTGAAAAACTGAGATTCTGCTTAAAAAACTAAAGATATTTAAAAAACCTGAAATGCTTCATAAAAGAGGATTGACTTACAGACATGAGAAAAATGACATTCGAATACTGGCTTAATTTTTTAATTTAAAAGCAAAAGGAGACCCAGGGTTAATTTTTTTCCCCCGATCAATTTGGCTGGGAAAATTAAGAATTTATGTCGCACTCTTTTACGGGTGATGAAAATTGGGCTCAGCTCGAAGCAAATATTGGACCCTACCCTTTATTGAAGTAATATATTATTAGTATAGTACTATAATAATATACTATATATTATATATATAGTATATATATATATATGTATATACTTATATGTATTGCTTTTCCAAATATATATAAATAAACTAACAATATATATTATAATATATATAAATAATATATATTGCAATAATATATATATACATAGTAATATATTATATATACTATATATATATATAATATATATAATATATATATATGATATATAATATGTATATATATTTGTCCTAAGTATAAAAACGATTTTCAATATATATCTTAAGATAACTATATATATATATATATAACGAAAAAAAGTTTCTGGCTACTGCCATATATAGTATATATCTTAAGATAATATATAGAATATAGCTATATATATATATAGATATATACTATATAAGCTTAATTATATATATATAATATTATTATATTATATGAATATAACAATATACAAATGATTTACATATCACCATTTATCTTTACACCCACAGGTGCGTAGGTCAAAGCCACTGGTAAACGAAAAGTTAGTAGGAATAAGTATGACGAAGTCGAAAAGAAAGCTTCAGCTACCGCCCCCTTTATAACCTTTTAGTGAGAACTCGTCGCAGTACGAAAAAATCCATCCCTAGAGCTTCACGGAATCACGACGGACCCTCACCAATGTAGGGTTAATCCCTTAACCCAGGTGGGCCACAATTTACCTCTTTCACAAAACACACTGCCATTGCACTCCCTACCATGGCACACTTTCTTCTCGCCTCTGCCTAACTCATATTTCTCTTCCTCCAGGAATCCTTTTGCTGACTCACTCCACTTTTTCCTCGGTTCCCCAGCCGGTCGATTCCAGGCACACTCACCACTATACACATCTGCATTAACAACCACTATCATCCATCCTCTCCACATGGGCCAAACCAATCTCAACCGTATTCATTGCATATCTCCGATCCTACCCCTTTCTTCCCATCCATACCACTCTCTAATATGTTCCATCTCTCATTTTAATCAATCTTCTCACACCTATACGCCCCCTAGATTGTCCTCTGAACACCATTGTACTTTACATCTAATACCGTCTTAATTCAGACCATAGTCTCACTACTAACATTAACACAGGTAATAACAACAAAAGCCCAACTGTAGCGTACTAGAGAACATGCTTTATATAATATACTAATATATATATACTATTTGATATATATAATATTATATATATATATATATATATCTATATATATATATATATTATATATACTATAATTTTCACAGCAGCTGATAAATGCAAATCATTAAATCGGTATTTCAAAGGTGGAGTTCGGAGTTCGGAGTGAGTCGGTAATTTTCAAAAGGGTCGGAGTCTGGAGTCGGAGTCCTAGTCGGAGTCGGTAATTTTGAAGAGGGGTGGGTGCGGATCGGACTCGGATCGGAAGATTTTTGAACGCGACTGCCACATACCGCTGTCGGAGTTGGAGCGGTAAGTTCTGAGGAGGGTCGATGTGCGGATTCGAGGAAACAGTGTTTCTTCAGACAATTTTTCTCCGGGGGGCCTTTAGATAGATCAGGGGGGCCACATTAAGTATAACATAATTTTACATAAAATAAAAACGATAATGATATTCTTGTCACTTTCAGCTAATGTGTTCCTACTTAGTTACGTGTCTTATTGATTAGTTAGTATCCGAAATAATAACCAATGCTTAATTTGTAAAAATTATAGCATATCTATTTGTGAGAATTTATTTTTAAGTTAGATAAAAGTAAAATAACATAAAGGTAAGAAAACATTATTATGAGAGGATTATCTATAATTAAATATATATGAGTAATTGACTTTTCAAATAAGGAAATAGATCTTTGGTAATATAATATATATATATACTAATATATAGTATATAATATATATATATATATAATATATATAGTCGATATATATATATATTATAATATATATATATAATATATATATAACACTTCCGTAGGCCGTAGGCCGTAACCCCGACGTTAGTACTTAGTAAAGTTAGGGGTATTAAAGAAGTAGTTTAAAGGAATCGTATACGAGTTTTCTTCGTCGGCATTACAAGTCTTACTTTTTTTATTTCTAAGAAAATCCTTCAGTTGGAATCTCAGACCCCTCGATGCCTATCATCATACAAGTGCATTAAGGTTTCTGGCAGCATTCCATATCTTGTCATAATTATTATTCGGTTCATAGTACTGAACAGATCTTTCTACCGAGGTTGTCGTTACAGGCAATGACAAGAAGGTATTCTCACAGAGCTTTTGTTAATCTCGCAATATCCCACGTCGATTCCAATTATTTCGTACCAATGGACTTATCATCTGCTCTAAATATTTAGCTTTGCGAGCATGGATTGATATAAAAATGAAGGATTTCAGGTCTCAGCTAGTCCACCTTCCGCATTAAGCATCGGAAATCTGTCACAAAATTTCTAACTTCAATATCAGGTAAATTTGTTAATGACCGAAACGTCTCAAAGCGACTAGCAAAACTTCATTATATCAATTGATTTGATCGTTGAACCTTTCTTCAATTTCTTCGATTACCACTATCGCAGTATATCTTCATCCCTTTAAATGAATTTCACTTATCTTTAATCAGCAATCAATGCGCACTTCAGAGACAATAACTTCTTTCATTATTTACACGACAACGTTTTTTTTTGTAAGTAATAATTGACGTCCCCACACTGATTTGCCAATATATTTGCAGGTGCATTTTGCAGTTCCAGTAATTAGGGGGATGACTTTGGTCATACTAAAGTCCTTCTTTGCAAAGCATTGCTAAGATAAGAAGAGTGCACTAAGTTCATTCATTCATTACATAACAAGTGACAAAGAAACTCTCAATTTTCTGATTTACCAGGCCTGCAAGTGATGCAAAGGTCTGTCCCTTTCTTTGCCAATCAACAATGACTTTAAGCTCCTTTGAGACAGGCATTCACTATCTTATAATGAGATTAACCATCTCACTTCAATGATTCTGGCATTCTGGAATTGATTAATGATTGAATATCAGCAAAATATTTTCGTTTTTTTGGCGACTTGCTAAACAGGGACAATATATGTGTTTTACAGTATATAAAAAAAACCTTTTGGCCTTCTGCTTTTAATTTCTGCAGGAGGCTGCTGCCAGGGACACAATATATGTGTTTAACAGTGTATATAGAGAACCTTCTTTGTTATGCGCTTTTTCTGAAAGCCTTTTTCTTACACCTCCAATTTTTCCAGCCATATTAGAAGCACCATAAAATCCAAAAGGAAAATTGTTATTATTTAAATCATGACAGGTCAGCTCCTCTATCAATAGCATTGTGCAATAGTTTCTCTTGCCTTTAACATTTGAATATTTTAACAATTGACAAGAACTTTTCTACGTTATTTTTAACCTCCACTACTCTAAACATTATAATCAGCTCCATTTTCATTTCTTAAAGAAGTGATCTCATCTGCTAAAACGAAGAACTTCTTGTTTTTCAAATGTTTTTTTTCAACTAATCTTGTCAAAACTTCTCGGCCCAACATAAACAAGTTCAACCGGCAGGTCCTTTGTTGCCTGTAATTCTGACCTATTACTCTGATCTATTCTCCTCCATTTTTTAAATCATTTAATTAGTTTCAAAATACTTTCAACAACACTCTGATATTTTTAGTAGGTGTAAGCTACTTCTCCTTTACCAAAACAATTACAATCCTCGGCAGAAGAATTTTTAAACCCTTTCCTAATTTAAGTCTCTTCACTTTCACTGCCTGAACAATTTGAGCGATGATCGGTCTTATTCATAGCCTGTCCCTGAGGTTTTCATTTTCTACACTTATAGTGTGAGCTGAAGGGTGTTCATGCTTCTCTAATTTCCCATTTGATTTGAGAATTTTTGAATTTAAGTTTTTGTTAAATGGAACTATGAATATGAATACCCCACACCTGTTTTTTGTAGAACATTTGCATAATTTT